>JASCZW010009078.1:0-45210 GCA_034211315.2 Aedes japonicus
ACCAGATCACCTTTTTCCAAGCTCGCCGCTTCTCCAAACCATTTGGTACGGCGGCTGATTGAAGGCACGTATTCCTTGATCCACCACTTCCACTATGTGGTCAGCTATCTCCCGTGAAAGCTGATAGCGTTCTGCAGAGCTGATGCTGGATTGACGGGAGGTGCGTTGAACCTTGGTTCGTTTGGAGCGACTCCACGGAGGAAATGGTTGGGGCTAAGCGCTTCGGAGTGATCTAACTCAGCGGCTACGGTATCGTAAGCGGACGGCTATTTCCGCCTCAGCTATGGCAGTCACCAGGATTTCATCCGTCAGCCCTCCCATCGTTCATTGTTTCCAGCACATCCTTCGTGGAACGAACAAGTCTCTCCCATACTCCACCCATGTGGGGAGAAGCCGGAGGATTGAAGTTCCACCTTGTACGTGCCGATATCAGTTGTCCTGCGCAGTCCTCGTTGATGCTACGAACCTGTTCAGATTCGTGCCGTTATCGGAAAATATCTCTAACGGAGGGCTCCGGTTGGATACGAACGAGGGTGATCGCCATCAGGAATGCGGGCTGCTTCGAGGTGAACTGCTCTGACTACCAGACACGTAAATAGCACGATCCATCGCTTCTCATTACGGCGGCCTGAAGTCACTGTTATCGGCCCAAGTAGTCGACGCCCACGAAGCAGAGTGGCCGCAGATATGGTGTAACTTCTGCACTGGAAGGGCAGCCATCCGGGAACATCGGAGGTCGGCTCTTCGCAACCCTGCACTGAACACAGTTCTTTGCCACCTTAGTTACAACACTGCCTACCTGCGGGATCACGAAACGTTGTCGCAGCTCATTCTTCTATCAGCCACTCAAACGATTTTCCAGGTAACGGCATGTTCTTTCGGCAATATGATCCGGAATCGTAAGTCGAATGGCAGTAATTCAGCTGGACCCGCTTGGCTCTCCATGCGCAGGGGGCCGTTTTCGTCGACCGGAGGCGTTAACTTGTAGAGGAAGCTAGATTTTTTTACCCTCCAGCCACGCTTTGGCTGGAAGTTCCGAGTTCTTCATCAGGATCTTCAGTTTGTTCAACCAGATTTCTGCCTGTTCATACTCTTCCTGCTTCAGCGGAGCCTGTGCGACTGGTTGATTGATCCGGAGGATACTCTTCGCTAAGTTCTCCGTCGGTTTAAAAGTTTCTAGCGACGACCCGCTCAGCTTTCTTCGGCAGTTCGATACAAATCGAGACAAGCGAGCCATCGTTCTTACCAGGACCGTCCACTTCGAAATACGGTTGACGTCTATCACTGGAGCAGGGAGATGAACGCCGTAAACAAGCTGATGTGCTTTCAGCTCTTCTACCGTATGTGCGCCGCGGCAATTTCTGTGTTGGCCAGTCTGCTTCCAGTAGGTAACATTTTCTTCATAATCCTGACGACGTTTTATGTTGAAAACCATACAAAAATTAAAGACTATACAATTGAGATGCAATTACGAATTGAAAAATATAATATTGAAATTGTTCTATCCTATTTTTTCGATTTGAAACAGATCTAGACTTAAACGTAAATTTCTTGAAATGCCAGGGTTGCGCACATCTATATCCACTACCGACGGGAAGGTAATAACTCCATGTATCTGTTTCTGATGATATGTGGTTTGTGAGAGCAAGCAGATCCCAGAAAAATACGCAAGAAGTCTTTGTTTACTAATGTTACTTGCGACCTTCTGACAATTTGCTCTGGAAATGTTGCCTGAAGTAGTTGAATATTATCCATCCAAACAAAGAACTTTTGGCTTGTTTTTGTTATTCGAACAATCAGAACACGCCTTTTTTAGAAGACAAAATGTAAGTCCTATGTACATCGGTCAAGTATGACAAACATCGTACATTGGACATGGGTGACAAAAACACCCATTTTCGCTAAAAGTGCCTCTCATGCGATATCAGACGGAGTAAACCTGATTTAATCATTAATGAGTAACAAGTGATTTAATGTAAACAAAATGGGTAGTTTTTCATCCATTTTCAAAGAAGCCAAATGGGTAAACAACTACTCAATTTTTGCATACAGATTAATCTAGTAGTTTGGTAGATTGTAATTTGTTGGATATGCTATCGGTCGTATTTTCAATTAATAAATATCAATAAAAAATACTTATACTTGTTTATTATTTATGCCTTGTCTGGTATAGTTATGGATTCGACTTCTGAACAAGCTCCTCAATATTCCGTGCACACAAACCGATTGTTAACGTTTAGTTACAGTTAAAGTTTTAGCATTCTGACGATCTGAAGCATAATGCTTTTAAGCATTAAATATATTATAAACGCTAAAATATCATTTTTTCCTAGCATTTATGTTAGTTCTGACAGTAAATAGTATTCAAGATATTGATTTTAGTTCTTATAAATACTTGTAAGCATCTGAAACAAGTGGCGCTTCCCACGATGCATCGGATGCACTTTGGTTCTGAACTGTTTTTTCACCCATTATTGTGTAAAAATATACCCATTTTTTTATTGTAGTTTTCCTCTAATGGGTATTTTTTTACCCATTGCATGGTTGCGAAATTACCCCATTTTTTGACAGATAGGCATGCTACTTGAAAATGGGTGTTTTTTACCCATTAATGGGTTTTCACGAACAGCCGTGTGTACATCTGTCAAAATTTTTGACAAGCATTGTAAATTGCACAAGCGGCTGACAAAATTCCCATGTACAGAGCTATGCGATATCAGAAGAAAGGAACATTGGACGTTTTGTTATCTGTCGTATTTTATCTTTTTTATTATCTTAGAGCATAATTTCAAAATGATTCATATAAAAGTAATGGATTTCTATACAAATCGGTATTCAACTCGATTTTGCTTATATTGCTACGTCCTAATTATGCTAAGGTCCTAATTATGAAATGTTTGGCTTGATTTGAAAACAAGTTTCTTCTCACCAGCAAGTTGGTAGGTTCTTTCAGTGAATTGACGAAAATCAGCTAAAATCCCGTCGATCCTCTTATTCACCTTTTTTTCCCTGATAATTCAAACATAAATATTCCTAACTCTGGTCTGAACCCATCTGCAAGAGAACAATTGGACACCGAGCGCTGCCGCAGTGTCACACTTGACTAATTAAGCTGGCACTAATCCGATTGTTATGTAATTTCACGGATGAGCAGAGGAGTTTGTTCTTCGGTCGCTTTCTTTGCTGAATCCATTCAACTGGGAAAATAAAGCTTCGACCCCTGCCTGTGGCCTGAGGATTCGCTCCAGTAACGATCAAAACCATATCAGAGAGCCAAGCGGAGCCATTCTGCTGGAACAATGTACGGCTAATGATCGGTAATCTCGGTTCATCTCTCCCCGTTCATTCAGGTGGGCGTGTTCGGAAGCTTCTGGAGGATCGAAAATTAAATTAATGCTTCGGACTGAACCAACCAACACACGGAGGAACTAATTAGTGGAACTTGATGCAATGGCTTTGGATCGACGCACCAGCCAGCCCAACGGGTGGTGGAACGTATCCTTGTTTTTCTCGAATCGAATGGGAGTGACACCGAATCACCCTTCCTCTCGAACATTGTACTCCAACCAAAGCGAAAAGGATTAGCAAATGTGTTTGTTTGAAGAAGCGATAATCGTTTTGGGTAGTTTTTCCTCCGGAATCCGTTTAGGGGCGTCCACACGCCTCTTGTTTGTTCCATGCAGCCCAACGAGGTTTTCGAAGGCGACTATCAAAACCTCTTCCCATACGAAGTCTGACAGCATAAAAAATTTAGCTTCCTTCTTTTTTTCAAAAAAAAAAAAATAGGACATAAATTCATTTTCGATCGACGAAAAAAAAATCCAATTTTCCAAATCCGATCCATCATGAAAGAAACCTTCCACTTCCTTCTATCTGATCCGCTTTTTCCTGGTTTGAAATGATTACGATCCCGGATAAAAATTGCACCCGAGGACGACGTGAAATCTGTCAATTCCGATGGCATCATCCTTCCCTTTATGATTGATCGTGAATTTCTTACGTCCTTTTTTCGGTGAAACAAAAATATGGACGCATTTTCAACTGCCTCCAAGATCTGGCGATAGAAAGTTAAGGGTGGATAAAAAACCTTAATGTCCTTTTGATGACAATTTCCTGGAAATATTCCTGTAGGTCCCCCGCATCGAGGAAACCGCCGACTAGAACAGCGAAAGGAGAGATTCAACACGGTCGGGTTAATTGGTTTGTCCTTTTAGGATGATTTCAGCAGGGGCCGTCCTTTCAAGTGACAACGAAGCAAATGAGGGTTGACAATATTTTATGGAGTCATAAAAAGCAACAATTTGTTGCTCGAAAGGTCTGCTTTCGCTCGGGAAGGTATGGATGTTTTCATTATTAACTGATGGTTTTCTAAGTCTTTTGACGTATGTATATAGAAAAAAAATGCCGAAGCAAGCGACAAACAATGAAAATGTTTGCAATATTTCATACCTACGGCAACCCTGATTTGAACGATATCTGGCTCAACATTACTTGAAATATTATAAAATATTATATTATTATCATAAATTTGAAATAATGCCAACCGTCACGAAAATCTCACTTTGCTCGACAGGTTTGATTTGCTAAAGGGTGTTTCGATCAAAGTTTGGTCGACTTATCCTGACGCATTTTCTTTCATCGTGCTTTAAAAAAATTGCACACCCCTCATTTTGAAGATGTGTGCGTGTAGCATCATGCCTATATTTTGAATTTGAGATAAGCACTTCAGTTATCAAAATGTCGCCCAAGGAAAAGAAGCAACGCATCAAAATTTTGCACGTGTATGGCGAAACTCTCACGGCAAGTTGGCGCAATTGTTGGATGTGACTAAATAAACTGTTTACGTCAACGTATTAAAAGTATTCGGTGAACGATTGTCGACAGCCATAAAAGCTGGATCGGGGGAAAATCGAAAGCCGGAGGCCACTGCGACGACAAAAAGAGTTGCCCGCTGTATCGAGCGGAGCCCCAACCTCTTCGTCTGAGATGTCACAAAGAAGCCGGGAGTGGCGCCTTCAACCTTGGATAGAGCTAAAAAACGAGCTGGACTATCGACTTACAAGAAAGTGGTGACTCCAAACCGCGACGATAAACAAAACACGTCGGCCAAAGAAAGATCGCGAAAGTTGTACAAGACGACGCTGATGAAGTTTGATTGTGTGGTACAGGACGATGAAACTTACGTCAAGGTAGACTTTAAACAGCTTCCTGGACAGAAATTTTATACGGCAACCGGACGGGGAAAGGTGGCAGATATTTTCAAGCACATTAAACTGTCAAAGTGTGCGAAGAAATATCTGGTGTGGCATGCCATCTGTACCTGTGCCTTGAAAAGCAACGTTTACATTGCGACCGGAACCGTCAACCAGGAATTTTATCTGAACGAGTTCCTACAAAAACGTCCACTGCCTTTCCTGAAGCGACACAATTGCTCCGTTCTATTTTGGCCGGACTTGGCATCTTGCCATTACGGAAAAATTCCAAAGAGTGGTATGCTGCCCACTACGTTCAAGTGAAGGCAAAGGACAAGAACCCTCCCAACACGCCAGAGCTCCACCCAATCGAACAATATTGGGCCATCGCTAAGCGGAACTTTAAGAATACTCAAAAAGCTGTTGTGAGCGAGAAACAGTTCAAGGCAAACTGGCGTTCTGCGGCGAATAAAGTGGACAAGGAGAGTGTACAAAATCTCATGGCAGGTGTTTAACAAAAGACACGGCAATTCGCATTCGGTAAAAAGGAAGGTTAGCTGAATATTTATCCTGTATTGTATGATGTATGATGATGTATGAAACGTACTAAAAAAAATGTTTCATTTGATACGGGAGGGGTCTCAAACCACCATTTTATGTATCATGTCTGATGTATGATATGCACTACCACCCATTGTAGCACGGAAACTAAATCCGACAGCAATGGGCTCTCCTCTCTTTTAGACTTGATCAAGCTTCAAAAACCACAGATTATTCTAATCATGCCATTGTAGGAAGGGCCAAAAAGGGATTGGGTGGATCGATAGGCAACATCACTTATATGTTGCTACAGAAATACAAAGAATCTCCTTCCAACAACAAGATTGAACAATTGGTCAAAAGCGCAAGCCATCTAACATGAGGATGCCCCAATGGGCGGGGACAAGAGCCCGTCCTCTATTCACAAACTGCTAGCAATGAGGAGTTGCCATTCCCACTAGCCCCATCCAGATTGCTTCAATCGTGTGCCCTGATGGTCCCTCCCATTCCCATGAAATATTTATATAAAAGTGTAGATATTTATTTAAATGAAAAATAATGCATTCACTCGTATCTATTTTTTGTGTAAAGTGTTGTAATGGTTTGCGAATGATCACGTTTTCGTTAGTTTTCAGCGATAGTAACAATTTCCCAAAATCTTGATTTTAGGTATCATGAAAAAGTTTGTAATATTTTACAAAACTAAAAGGGACAGCCCAATGGGGTTGTACGCAAAGTTGACGTAGGACTACGTAGTGACATTGCAATGTAAGTGCTGTTTTAATGGGAGGTTGGATCGGCATAGATAAGTAAGTTTATTAGAAAATTCTACAATTTGCTCTTTAGAAATCATTTGGCAGGGTTCAAATGTTGGTGTGATGAAAGGGCAATGGCTGTGCTGGCAGTGGTGATTATGTTGATATGATTGACCAGCTGGAGACCATTATCCTTATTACGTTATAGATTGTTGAAAGTCTGCATGGGAATTCAAAGTCAATTATTAATGATATTTGTTTTTTGACCGTGGCAAAAATCTCCAGCTGATTGAAGCTGTGTTTCAATTATTCGCTATTTTTCAAATTTTCATTTGACTGCTACCCTAGCCAAAATAGCGTGGATGCTGTCTGGAACGTTAGACCAGCATTAGAAAGTATGTTAGAAAATTCTATTGTTCACTCTTTAGAAAGCATTTGGTGGCCCTGAAAAGGGCCGTTTGGTTTAAATGATGATACGGCCACGGTTGTATTTGCTATGCTGGTTGAGAGGGCCACTATACTTTTGGCGTAAAAGATGATTGAAGATCTGTTAGGGAAAATAACTTCAATAATTAATGATAGTTTTTCCAATATTTCGTGACGTTCGCAATTTGTAAAATTTCTATTTAGTATGCTGTTCTTGCCATCAGCTTGCGCTTCGGAATAATATTGAGAGCGTTTTAATTTCCGAGTTGTGTTTAAAATTGTACACAAGATTTTAAGTATGCGACGAAGGGAAAGCTGAAACTATTTCGGTCACCGCTGGCTGCCAATTGACAAAAATATCGATACCGTTAGATAAATTCCAATCAAACAAACTCTTTAGCTGGGAAAATCATATTGGTTGTCCTAAAAAGGACGGATTTTCAATGATCTACTAATCACTGGTAACTGGTTATGCTAATGTTGCTAGTTAATGCATTTTCTGCACACATTAGCGATGATGATGGTGGCTGGCTTATACCGTTCATACCACCCAATGTAGCGCCTTACCGAATGATGTCTACCAACTAGATCAAACACAAGCACCTCGTGGTTGCGCCTACCATCTGGCTACAAATTAACCACTCCCAAGTAACAATTTTAGTTTTGTTCCAGCCGTATAGCACTCCTCCCGGCTTTGTTGATAAAACTACATACAAAACTGTTTTGTCTACCAATACCTCCTCTATGCTTCTTTAAAGCCGAAATTTGTACAAAGTGGCCCAGTCGATAGACGATTGTAAAAATAAGTTAACCTTCTTTAGGTGTCGGGGTCAATATGACCCGGAATGGTTTTTAAAAATGCTATAACTTTCTAAAATAAGCATATAGACGTTTGAAATTTCTTGACTTTTCCTAAATCATAGGATGTTGCGTTTCTGCATCGAACCCAAATTTTTATGTCATTTCTGAAGGGCTGTAAAAAAAAAGTTACGAATAAGGTGTTTCGGGTCATATTGACCCGGATTTCAAATTCACATTGCGGAAAATTTATATGACCAAATTTTAAGTCTTTGCAGTCAAAATGCTTATTAGAGTCCTAATTTTTAGTTTCTGGTGAGTACTGCTCTTTTTAATTCAATGGGCCACAAGGAATCTGTGCCGAAAAAGGGAACGTTTTGCCACGATCCGTGAGGCGGCGACAACACAAAATTTCACTCGGAACATGCTTTTCGACGGCTCAAACTTCATGACTATTTAAGAGTAATCTACTTCTAGCCTGAAATGGACCAATGACCATATTGACCATTCCGGGACAATCCGGATGCCTCGGGAGAACCCTTCAGGAAGAGACAAATCCGGATTTTCGCCGAAACATGCCTTTCGACGGCTCAGACTTCATAATTTTTTATAAGTAGTCAACATCTATCCTAGTAATGGCCCAATATATATATATTGGCCATTCCGGGACAATCCGGATGACCCGAAGAGAAACTGTTTAGGAGGGGACAAATACGGATTTCTATCGAAACATGCCTTCCGACGACTCAAACTTCATGATTTTTCATAAAAAGTCTACTTCTAGCCTTGAAATGTACCAATTTGAAATGAAATGACCATATTGACCATTCCAGGATGACCCAAAGGAATCGTTTAGGAGGGGACAAATACAGTTTTTAGCGGAAACATGCCTTTCGACGGCTAAAACTTCATGATTTTTTATAAGTAGTGTACTTTTGGGCTAGAAATGGTCCAATATATATATTGGCCATTCCGGGACAATCCGGATGACCCGAAGGAACCGTTTAGGAGGGGACAAATACGGATTTCTGTCGAAACATGCTTTTTGACGACATGATTTCATGATTTTTCATGAATAGTCTACTTCTAGCCTTGAATGAATGGATTATCGCCAAAACATGCCTTTCGACGGCTCAAACTACATGATGTTTGTTACATACTCTACTTTTAGCCTAGCAAAAGCCCAATATATATATTGGCCATTCTGAAACAACCTGAATAGTTGTAGTTTTTCTGAGTATTTTTCTGAGGGTCGTAGGAGCGATTTAACAAATCGATAATCGACATCAAAAGGATAGATCTCGTTAAAATCAATTCAAAATCGCCCAATCCTAGTTCATCTGTAAACAAAGGCAACTGAAGCGGCATCTACCTTTATTTGCTTTTGATTAAGTGACATAAAGTTTTATTCTGTCCCCTTTGATTTCCGGTACTTGGTCAAGGCATCTAGTGTGTTAAAGGATTTAACTGGTAAGAAACATATTTTACAATTTGCTTCAAATCAATTTTTAATTTTTTTGACATTGTTGATGAAATGTTACTAGAATTTTCAAAACATCATGGGTACAAAAAATTCAATCTCCAGCAAAATCTCCTATATAACGGATTATTTTGTTCGTCTAACGACAGTTCCAAATGAACAAAAACATTGAAGATTTCAATATTGTTACCTTATAGCTTAAGCTTCAACTTTTAAAACTGTTCCTGTTTTGATCATTTTTAAAAAGTATGCTTGAAAATGGGCTTATTGTCTTTACTGTCGACAGCATAACTGCCGGACCTTTACAATTGGAAACCTGCACGGAAGTTTTGTTTCGTGAATTGCGAAAATCTAAATGGAACCTAATTTCCGCTTTTCCAACAATGTGTCTGGTGTAAATCTAATGTAGAATGAAATTTTTAACATTGTCTACCACAGGCCATTGACAAGCCTATATCAATAGCAGTGATTGACAGTAGACAGGATGTCCTGGGCCCAATTGATTTGGGCCCGCTGTCAGCTGTCAAATAGAAGTCTAATCATTTGTTTTGGTTGTTTGTTTTGATGTAAAACACCACAGAAAGCGATCTTTCTGCTTTGTATGACGTGCACAAAGAAAACGAGCAACAACAGACAAAACGTAAATCAGCTATAACAAACACAACTTACAATGTTGACATTATTTTGACAGCTGAGCTTGCTGAGATGTTGTCTACGTGAAAAAGTGGTCCTTGTCATAGGCCTGGTCTACCATGAACTACCATTTACTTTGCGAAACTTACGATACATAACCTCCAAACAGGTTGCCGATAGGGATTTATTCTGAGAATAACTCCTGTTGGAGCTTACGTTCACACTACAGCTTATATTACGTGATATAGAGTATCTTGATATTAGCAACTATACATCTAGTTTTCACTGGAAATAATGTACATGGCATTTGATATCAAGATACTCTATTTCACGTAATATAGGTTGTAGTGTGAACGGAGAGCTACGTCTGCAGACGGTAAACCAAAGAAGCAAGATGAGCCAACGGACAAACGAGCTCGTTGCACGTTTTGCAGTAAATCAGACTCCAAGTATTCGACTAAGTGCGTGGAATGCAAAAAGTATAGTTGCAAAACTCATTCCGAAATACGGTGCGTAAACTGCTCATTCAAGTAACATTTTTTCTGCTATTGTTTTTGTTTTATTGTCCAAAATGAAATGAGAAGTAATTTTTATTAACTTGGAATAAACATTGATTTTTAATATTCAATAATGACTAAAGATATATTATTTGAAAATTCGTCCATTCAATGACTAGAAATAGATTGTATACGAAAAATCATGAAGTTAGAGCCGTCGAAAGGCATGTTTCGACAGAAATCCGTATTTGTCCCCTCCTAAACGGTTCCTTCGGGTCATCCGGGTTGTCCCGGAATAACCAATATATATATTGGACCATTTTTAGACTAGAAGTAGACTACTTATAAAAAATCATGAATTTTGAACCGTAGAAATGCATGTATCGGCTAAAAACTGTATTTGTCCCCTCCTAAACAGTTCCTTCGAGTCATCCTGACTGTTCCGGAACGGCCAATATATATATTGGGACATTACTAGGCTAGATGTAGACTACTTATAAAAAATCATGAAGTTTGAGCCGTCGAAAGGCATGTTTCGGCGAAAATCCACATTTGTCTCCTCCTGAAGGGTTCCCCCGAGGCATCCGGATTGTCCCGGAATGGTCAATATGGTCATTGGTCCATTTCAAGGCTAGAAGTAGACTATTCATGAATAATCATGAAGTTTGAGCCGTCGAAAAGCAGGCTGCGATGAAAATTTGTATCAGTCTCTGCCGCACGTATTGTGGCAAAACACGCCCTCTTCCGGCAAAGATTCCTTGTGGCCAATCGGATTTAAACGTGTTTTACTCACCAGAAACTAAAAATTAGGACTCTAATAAGCATTTTGACTACAAAGACTTTAAATTTGGTCTCATAAATTTTCTGCAATATGAATTTGAAATCCGGGTCAATATGACCCGAAACACCTTATTCGTCTCAAAATGTTAACACCCAAGGAAGGTTAATAAAACCTTTATAAGACCATAAAGAGTCCACTTGAGAACCTTCACAAAAGCTATTGGCTGCCATACAAGGTTTCATTCCAGTATATGTAACTTATACAGTTCAATATTCAATATTCTTTCAAGAATATGTAATATCAATTCTAGAATATGTAATATCATTGTCATTTAATCAATGTTGAACGATAATTTTCGTGCAGGAATTAAATAAGCCTTTAATAATTTCTCTAAATGTTTTAAAATCGCCTCATGCTATTATTTAAAACAGCTTAAATATTTATTTGTCATGACATTGTGAAAACTGTCATGAATATGACGCTCTATCTGAAAACCTGCTATTTTCTTGACGAAAGTAATTTAAGATTTCCTACCTCGAGTTGAAGGGCCTTCTCCAGCGTCCCAAATAGTAGATGGAGACGCATTACCTTCGGCCGCTTTCTTGTTCGCCCGATAACAACGAGCTCTCTCGGCAGCGGTTTTGGCTGCTTCGGCGGACGTTCTGACTGCTGCTCCTTCGAACGCTTGAGCGATGCACGCATATACTTGTTAGCCATATGCTGCGACATCTCACTTTCACTTAACAACACTTTCTCAACAATATTTGAAATCCTATTGTAAGGTAGGGACTCTATCCAACGCACTAAAACGAACTAAAACACTTTTAAGTACTGATTGGAATTTGAAGAGAACATTACCAACATTAAACAACTTGTTATAAGAGGATTATGTCTGTAATAGGGAAATCATAACATGGCAGTAACCAGCGGGCTGCGTTACATCATTTAATACTAACCGACTGCATAACAAGCCGCTTTCTAGCAACAACGAACTAAACCATCGCCTGTTTGGCTATAGGCTGCTCGCCAATGCGCCCTTCACAGTGCTTGCCAATGCCAGCAACCAAGCTAATTTACTTAATCCACTATGTACAACTAGGAAGTACAAAATGTGTACACATGGTCAGTCAGCGGTGTTGCAGTTTGACTCGAATTAACTCCTAATATTTCGTTTGTTGGTTGTCCAACCTGTTTGCCCACTTGCTTGTCCATCTGCGACGGTTAAAGCTATGCCATGTGTATTCCAGTGCGTCGTAATGTAAATTTGGATGAGGGCAAGAGAAACTTCAAATTAACAAACTCTTTAGATAGGCAAATTATGTTGTTCGTCCTGAAAAGGACGGATTTTAGTTGACGGGGAGAACATGGTTCCAATTGAACTTGGGCTTTTCACTCGGTCTTCTTGTACAGCAGGACAGCCTGAAAAATACATCACTCTGTGAAATGTTCACACCGGAAAAGTTTCATCAGCTCTGCGTAGTTGCGGATGGCCAGCTGCATGTGACGTGGTATGATTTTGGTCGACGCGTTGTCACGGTTGGTAATTCCTGCCATCTCGAGCACTTCATCGGCCAGGTATTTCACCACCGCAGCGAAATAGACGGGGGCTCCAGCACCAACACACTCGGTGTAGAGACCTTCCATAGCAGACAGTGAATGCGAACGAGTGGGAGCTGCAATCCGGTGACGGTGCGTAGCCGAGCACTGACTCAACATCTTTGAGATCGCTGAAAGACTGAAGGAAAATTTCAACGTGTCTCCCTTAAATATCTTTTCCTGATGCATTGGAGACGTTCCTTACTTAAATATGAAGTCTGTGCTAGCAAAGTACTGTGTATTTGGTAAATTTACTCTGAAAAATCGGCATTATAAGACATCACCTTATATTTGCGTTAATTTCAATAGTTGAATGTTAAAAATCAATAGTTTTTAATATTTAAATCGAAGCGTAGAAAATGTTCCGATCGATTGGTGCAAACATTTTGAAAATCAATCGTGGAATGACTTAGTTATTAACGTTCAAAACCTATATATTTTTCGTGACGCTCCAAATTTTCGCAATTCGAACGTGTACCCCAGTATTAAAAACACAGACGTAGTCCTACGTCAAAACTAACATTTACACATTTTAATTTTTAGGATTTTTAGGATCATTCTCATTCTCCTATCCTGAACATCGAAGAAAAACTTTTCAAAACTACGGGTAGTTCTCTTCCAAATTAAATAAAGTAGGTTAGCTTCATCCTAAACTTCGAAAAACAATATTACTGAACTTCTGGAGATAACGAGATAGATTCTTGCTTGAACTACTGAGAAGTCCCCTTATACTTAAGAAAAGTCCCTTCCTGAACTTCTCGGGGAAGTTTTTTTTTGAGCAATTATTTTTCTGATCTTCTGGAAAGTCTCCTTCAGTACATTGAAGAATCCCTCCAGAATCTTTCTCTCGGAATCTCTGGGGAACTCCCTAAATTTTCTAGGGAGTTCCCATGATTTCCAACAAGCTTACAGAAGTCCGTGGTAGCTTTATCAACACACTTAGATTAAGCAAAAAATTTGACATGCTTACAAAATTCATGAAAAATGAATCGGATCCTTTTTAAATGTCCAAACCATCGTTTGTATGTATACGAGATACTAACGGAAATAGTGCTGAACTTTCTACATTTTCGCAGAACTTCCGTAAAATCCTAAGTGGACTTATCGGAAAGTCATCTCTTTGAAGAGTCCTAATTACGTGCGTGAACTTCGTAATTCATGTTGTTGATAATTATGTCATGCATTATTTCAAGTTTATTGGCTTTTAATTCAAAAGCCTGCCGTTGCCCTATACGGAACTATCAATACACGTTTTCTTCATATCTATTCGTTCTAGCAATAAATTAACGTCCACTCCTAGCGCATCGCATGGAGATGAGAAATCATCTGCTTCAGACAAACTTCATCAAAGACCGTTACTCCGCCCATGGGAGAATACAAAAAACAACAATCAATGTGCTCATGTTTAAGTTTTCCACTTCCTCTTTTCTAGGTTGTCCATTGTTCTCTGTGTTGCATCGGCTCTCATTTTGTTCATTTTGTTCAAGTTTTGTATCCACCAGGTTTGTCGATCCAGAGCTGTAAAAGCAATAATCAACAACAGTATCAAGTGTAGAACTTACTTCTTGCCATTCCGATGCATGGCACTGAATCGAGCTTTTGCTGGCTCCAACTCCACAAAAGCCTCTGGTGAGGTCCACCTTCATTTAAATCAGTTGGACAAGCCGTTCGAACTGACAGTAATTTGTCTCCTTATGTGGAGTGGGTACTTTTTGCTAGAAGCCTATAGCTTTTCTGTTAATTCCTCTCAAAATATATAAAAAATTATAGTTTCCTTGCCTTGCTTAGCCAGTTATCACTTCTAGACGAAATTCGCGAATCAAAACAAATTTACTCGACAGAATGTGACAGATCAATCCCCCGTCTTTGAGCGGTCTACTGAGTTGACCTGCTCTACCAAATTTCGCCGATCTTGACCTAGGACAGGACCTGCCAGATGTTAGTGCAAAAACGAGACCATTAACCTGTCAAAAAAGACCGTTTATTATTGGTCGCTTTGACAACCACCTCTACCGCCTCCGTCGAGTTATGTTACAAGCAGCCAGTTTGTTGTTGGTTTGGCGGTGTTGCTAGTAGTCACTGCTTTTTCACTTTTTTCGTTTGTGACAACTAGAACAAAAGTTCACTTTTGCAGTGGTTTATTTTAAATCAGTTCGAAATGAAGTGCAAAGCGATAAATTGTGGTCGCAGTGACGTGTCACATCCGGGTCTCCATTTTCATCGGTTCCCGAGAGATCCAATCGTTCGCCGAAAGTGGGTGAAGGTCTGCATTGGGAACGCACGTGAGGAAGACATTCTCTTGCTCAAGATTTCTCCCCACAGCAGAATTTGCAGCATCAATGAAATTCAATGAAACCTTACCAATTAACGTTTAGTTTGATGCAGGTTCATTTCCCGAACAACTAAAAAAAATTTTTATAATTACTTTATTTGCAATGGGATTACTGTGTAAACATAGCTGGCAACACTGGAGCGACTTCGTATCATAGCAATCATAAATTTATAAGAGGTCATCTCTCTGGCTGGCAGGTCCTGTCCTAGATCTTGACAATTGTAATAAAGGGTGTTCCGATCGAAATTTGGTCAAACAGTAATGTGTGTGAGTCGATCAAAGATTTTATTAATAAGTCAAATTCTTTTTCTATTCCAAGTTCAGTTAATACAGAATACAAAAGAAAAATTCAGCTGTCCTTCCTTTCTACAGTCTCCTTATCAACTTTATTCGCCGCAGAACGCCAGTTTGCCTTGAACTGTTTCTCGCTCACAACAGCCTTTTTAGTCTTCTTAAGGTTCCGCTTGACGATGGCCCAATATTGTTCGATTGGGTGGAGCTCTGACGTGTTGGGAGGGCAATTGTACTTGGGCACCACTTGAACGTTGTGGGCAGCATACCACATACAATAGAACGGGACAATTGTGTCGCTTCAGGAAAGGCAGTGGACGTTTTTTTTATTTATTTTTTTTTTTTTTATTAAAGACTCTTTAAATTTTATTCGAGTCTCGTTTGATTCATTTACAGAGTTTGAAACAACTTAACATCTGATAGTATTTTTTTTCTTCATTCTTTGATCACGCTTGTTGTATTGTTGCAACGGAGCGAGCGGTTTCGAACGCCTGACGCTTGCAGAACTTCCATCCTGTCTTGATAAGTTTTAGCGCCAGGAGCACTAATACTGCTACCATGATGACCATCAGTTTAAGTTCATGTTGGGTGTGGTATTCTGTGTGGACCTCCTGGTTCTCGATGACGGTGACCTGCTGATCACCGATCTGCTTGACGCTGTCTTCCTTGGAGTCGGAGTTTCCCATTTTCGATGAGGTGGTAAATGGTACAACTGGTTAGGCTTGACCAACTGTATTGTTCTGTGGGTTTGGGTTGCTTTAAATTGGGTTGTTTGTTGAAAAGAGTCAAGTCATATTTCATCTATCAGCGCAATTTCTTTGAGAAAGCTAAGCACTTTTTTGCTTGGTGACTGTCGTCAGCGAGTGCCTCTCTTAGGCTGGGTTGGAGCCCAATTTTTTCGCGTAAGTCATCGTATCCTGGGCAGAAGGCTATAATATGTTTGACGGTAAGTATTTGGTTGCATTTTGTGCACTTAGGTGGGTCTGTTTTTTCCAGTAGATATGCATGCGTTACCCGCGTATGGCCTATTCGTAGTCTGGTAAGTATGATGTCATCTCTGCGATTTCCTGTAATTGAGTCTCTGTAAGATGTGATGGTGTTTTTGCATTCTCTTAGTTTATTGTTTCTGGTTGAGTACCATTCCATTTGCCATTTATCAATAATGTTCCTTGTGGTCAACTGTTTTCTGCGTTATTGTATTCAGTTCGAGGGCTCGCTTTGCTTCTGTATCAGCCTTCTCGTTCCCGGGAATGCCGATGTGGCTTGGGATCCAGCAAAATGTAATGGATGTTCCCTTATCGGTTATGTTGTTGTATAGGGTGACTATTTCATCTTTGAGAAGAGATTTTATCTTTCTTTTTTCGATAGTGGTGATTACGCTCAGAGAGTCAGTGCATATGATGAAGGCACCTACTCTTTCTTGATTTGATATCCAGCTTAGGCCTTCAATTATTGCCATACATTCGACACTGTAGATGCTAAGTAGATTGTGGGTTCTTTTACGTATTACGTTATCTTCGACGATTACACTGAAACCCGTTCTTGAATCGGTTTTAGATCCATCAGTGTAGATCGCTGAGTGGAGTCTGTTTTTAGTGCTGATTAGTTGGGCCAATAGTTTTCTCTGTTCTAGATTATTCTTTCAACTCCTACTCGCGTGTAGCATGGTATTATCGACATTTATTTGTTTCCTCTTCCATGGTGGGGTGGATGGTATATGCAGAGATCTACTTACTGGGAAATTTGTTCCTAGGTCCTCTATGATTCTACTACTTCTGGTTTTTATAGTGTTTGGTTCGGTAGTTGGTTCTTGATTCCATAGTTCTCCTGAGCTGTGACTGCTGTACTCTTCTGTTTCGCTGTTTAGTGGAAGACAGGTGTTGTTGATTGTTTTTGTTGCAAATATCGCTAGTCTTTGGTTTAGGAGGCACCTGATGTTTGGAATTCCTGCTTCAGCCTGTATGCTTATTATTGGACTGGTAAAGAACGCTCCTGTGATGATCCGTAGAGCGTTGTTATGCAAACTCTCGAGCCGTTTGATTACCGTGTCACTGATGGAAGATACAATAGGAGCGGCGTACAGTATTTTTTCAAGTACGGTTGCTTTGTAGATTTTTGTAAGAGTTTGTCGGTCGCCACCCCATGATCTAGACCCGATGAATCTTAGGAACTGAACTCTCTGGGAGCATGCTGCTCTTATTTCCTCTATGTGTGTTTTGTAGGTGAGGTGTTGATCTAGAGTAACTCCAAGACATTTGTGGCAACTTTTTTCTGGTACAAAGCCGTTATTCAGTTTCAGTTTTTGACCTATTTGTTTTCTTGATCTGGGGTTCTTGAACAACACTGTTACACATTTTTCGGTTGATATCTTGAAGCCAGTACATTGTTCCCATGATTCAACTGACTGAAGCGCTGATTGTAGTTTTTTGGTGAGATTTTTCCGGTTGCTGTCTGTGGCAAAAAGAACTACATCATCGGCAAAAAGGAGTACCTTGACGCCAGCTGGGAGCACCGAGCATATGGTATCGATTGCAATTAAGAAAAGAGTGACGCTTATAACTGATCCTTGGCATAGGCCGTTCTCCATTATTGCTTCCTGTGATAGTGTATTGTTTGCTTTTACTCTAAATGTCCTTCGTTCTAGGATTTTCTGGATGTATTTAACGAGGTTGCCTCCAATTTTCCACTCACAAATTCTGTTCAGTACCAGCCTGCGCCAGGTGGTATCGTAAGCCTTTTTGATGTCGAGGAAAACTGCTTGTGTAAGGATTTTTTTGTGCATAGCTTCTCTCACAGTGGTGTCAATGTGGGCTAGATAATCTGCTGTAGATTTTCCTTTTCGAAAAGCGAATTGTTGGTCATTAAGCAGCTTGCGTTCTTCGATTATGTACATTAGTCGGTTATTTATCATTCTCTCGAGGATCTTTCCAAGGCAGCTATTTAAGTAGATTGATCGGTAATTACCTGGGCAGCTTCTTTCTCCTTTTCCCTTGTATATAGAGACAACTATGGATTTAGTCCAGCTTTCTGGATACACGGAATCTTTCCATAATCTGTTGTACGTATTGAGGAGCAAATGTTTGTACTCTACTGGGAGATTGATTATCATTGCGTAGTGGATACCATCCGGCCCTGGAGAGGATCCTTTGAGTCCTTCCATGGCTTCCTCGAGCTCATTTTTGGAGAATACTGAGTTGTAATTGGCTCCGTCGGCCTGGTTTATTAATATCGGGAATTGTTCGATGTTGTTTTTATACGTAAGGAATGGTAGTGAATATTCCTTATCGCTGGATATTTGTCCGAAGTGTGCAGCTAGGCTATCAGCTATGTCTTTGCTATTAGTATTTCTTTGGTTATTTAGCTTGATTTCTCGGATGTGTGGGGATTTGAATTTTCCTTGAATTTTGCTGTAATTTTTCCACATTTCTTTAGCAGGCGTGTGGACGTTGAATTTTTGGGCAAACTCTTCCCAGGATTTCTTTTTGGCTTTTATAATGATCTCTTGTGCTTTGATATTGGCTTCTCGAAAATACTGTGCATGTTGATGGTTTGGTATTCCTTTTTTTGTCCTTTGCAAGATTCGAAGGGCCTTTCTTCTAGCTTTGATAACAGATGCTACTTCATTGTTCCACCATGGTACCTGTTTACCAGAGGTACTTCCTTTAGTTTTTGGAATGGATTGTTCGGCGGCTTTGTTTATCTGCTTTGTTATTTCTTCAATTTGGTCAACAGCATCATCTTTGTGGGTTATTTCAATCGTGGTTTGGTATTTTACCCAGTCAGCTTCTTCGATTTTCCACCTAGGGAGACTTTCCTTTTCCTGTATTAAATGCGGCATCGATATAATTAGTGGAATGTGATCGCTTCCGTACGAATCTTCTGAGACAGTAAGTTCTAGGGCTCCAGCTAGTTGGTCGGAGCAACAACAGATATCGATGCAGGATCCGATCCCCGTAGCGCTATTTACATATGTTTTTTCACCATTATTGATCACTATCAGATTTTCTTCGTCGATGATTGACTCTATTATTTTGCCCCGGTGGTTGATTTCGTCTGAACCCCATAGCGGGTGATGTGCATTAAAGTCTCCCATCACTATCACAGGTTTTGGAACTTGGGACAGTAGGTTCGAAACCTCATCCTTTTGGATTTGGTTTCCGGGGGGGAAATATACATTTAATATGAGAGCATTTATAGGTGCTCCTACTTTCACAGCTACTGCTTCTAAGCTTGTATTAAGATCGATGATTACGCTATCTATGTCTTCTTTTACTGCCGTTATCACTCCGCCTGCTGATCTAGCACCACTTGATCTTTGCCGATGGTATGTTTTGTACTTACTGATGCTTGTTTGAGAGTCGTTTTGGCACATTGTTTCCTGGAGGCAAAGTACCAACGGATTAATGTCAGTCAGTAGTAATTTTAGGTTGGTTCTTCTTTTTCTTAATCCTCTAACATTCCATGAGACCGCGCAATTTTCATAAGTTGTTGTGTTATTATGATGATGTGTCATTGTAAAGATTATTGGACTTTGTTTGATTAACTTGTTTACCTTCGATTAGTTATTTTGGTCTCGTTGGGACTTTTAATGATTCATTGTTCCATATCGTGGTCCTGGTGAGTAGATCCGTCAGAGGTTTCTGAGTCCGATTGAATGTACTCCACCTCGTCACATGGTTTCATCGCGGTAATTCCTTTCTTCTTCCTCGGAGGGGAGAGTGAAGCCACTTCCTGGGTCCTAGTGTGTTTTGGGGCTGATTTGTGTTGGTACAGTTTCAGAAGGTTTTCGAGCTTGTTACAGTCTTCTTTGAGTTTTTCAGCCTCCTTTTCTGCAAGTTTTCGTTTTTGCTTTTCCTCCTTGTATGCTTTATGTAATTGTTCGCACTTTTCCTGTAAAGCTTGAAACTTCGTTTCCATTTGTAGCACTTTATTATTATTTTCTATGAAACAGTTTTTCACCTCTTCTTTGTATTGATTGAGCTTGGTCTCCAATTGCAATTCCATTTCTGCTTTCAGGGTATCGGCGTAGCTTTTCTTTTCTTCGTTTAGCTCGTTGATTTTGGTCACATATGCTTTATTCTGGTCAGTGAGCTTTTTGACTTGTTCATCGACTGATGCCGTGACTGTGTTGGAGTATGTTATTTTATTCCCAGATTCAACTATTTTCCTTGCTTCCCAGAATGGAATCTTCATGTCGACTTTGACTTATTAATATTTTTTTCTTTTTGCGCTTTGAAAAACGCACCATGTTCACCGCCACAATTAACACATTTTGCTTCATTTTTACATTCTTCATTATATGATTCACCACAATTGCTGCATTTTTTATCACTATCCGGGCAGCCAGTGCTGGTATGGCCAAACTTAAGGCACTTGAAGCACCTCAGCGGGTTTGGATACCATGGCCGTGTCTGCAGAAGGAGGTAACCAATTTTGACTTCATCAGGCGCTCTGGTTCCCTTCACCGTTAGTACAAAGATGCCGGTAGGAATTTTGTTTTCATCCATGCCCTTCATAATTTGTTTTACGTTGGTCACACCTTGATCCACTAGCATATCGAGAATTGAGTCGTCCGTATCTTCTTTCACGTCACGACAGATCACAACCACTTTACAAGAGTTCAACGTCTTGTGTTCGTATACCTTGACCGTTATTCCGTCGGCTAATTTTTCAATTTTAGCTAGGTTTTTGGCCTGGCTATCATTACGAACTGTTACAAATATTTTTCCATCTTTGGTTTTTTTTGCGGCAATGATTGTCCCACAGTAGCTCTGGATTGTTTTTTCTACAAGTACTGGGGACACTCCATGAAGGGTTTTTCCTTCTTCCTGCCTTTCAATAACCATAATTTTTTCCCTGTAACCTCCGCCAGGGGTTTCCCCCATACGGGGGAAACTAAGATTGTTCGTCGAGTTCAATTTGTGTTGATGGGTTGGATATTAATTTGCACTCGCGTAGGGCTATTCACTTTACAGTTTGCTGGGTAATCACTTTTGCCGGACCGGCCGACCGGGCGCGTAATTAAATACTTCTCGATAGTGATTCACTGCGATCGACCGATTGCGCCGATACGACTTAACGCGATCGTGGTCAAACTCGAACTCTGAGTGGACGTTTTTGTAGGTACTCGTTCAGATAAATTTCCTGGTTGACGGTTCCGGTCGCAATGTATCCGTTGCTCTTCAACCCACAGGTTCAGATGGTCTGCCACAACAAATATTTCTTCGCACACTTTGACAGCTTAATGTGCTTGAAAATATTTGCCACCTCTCCCCGTCCGGTTGCCGTATAAAATTCCTGTCCAGGAAGCTATTTAAAGTTTGCCTTGACGTAAGTTTCATCGTCCTGTACCACGCAATCAAACTTCGTCAGCATCGTCGTGTACAACTTTCGCGATCGTGCTTTGGCCGACGTGTTTTGTTTATCGTAGCGATTTGGAGTCACGACTTTCTTGTAAGTCGACAGTCCAGCTCGTTTTTTTAGCTCTATCCACGGTTGAAGGTGCCAATCCCAGCCTCTTTGCGAAACCTCAGACGGAGAGGTTTGGGTTCCGCTCGAAACAGCGGACAACTCTTTTTATCGGCTGTGGCCTCCGGCTTTCGATTTTCCCCCGATCCAGCTTTCCTGGCTGCCGACAAACGTTCAACGAACACGTTTAATACGTTGGTAATAGTTGATTTAGCCACATTCAACAATTTCACCAACTTGGTGTGAGAGTAGATTGGATTTTCGCCATACACGTGCAACATTTTGACGCGTTGATTCTCTTCCTTGGACGATATTTTGATAACTGAAGTGCTAATCTCAATGTCAAAATAGAGGTACACACAAACACATCTCTAAAAGGGGTGTGCAAATTATATTAATGCACGATAAAAGGAAATGCATCAAGTTGGAAGGCGCCTAACCAATTCGATAAACAGAATACGGTGGTCAAAGGCCTGAAGTTTTTCGTCAGCAAGTTCCGCCTGGATGTTCCGGAATGAAAAAGAAGCTCAACAACTTGCCAAGAATAAACGATCTGTGGGTGCGGAAAATTCAGCATGTCGTACATAATGACCGGCACCTTCATGGGCCAAATATATAAAGAAGAATGCATAGAAACACCTGGTGCCCTTCCTCCGGTCCCACAATGGTGACACTCTATTTTGACCGGATCTGGCATCGGGCCATTACTTGAAGCCGGTGATGGAGTGGTCCGAAGCCAGCGATGTTAATCAACAAGAAATACAGCACCGGTGTGGGGAACGCAAAGTTGGTCTATTTTAGCTGGTTCTATACAAGTTTTGCTGATGTATATCAAGTATAAAGTTGTTCCAAAAATAGACTGAAGATGCCCGTAATTGGCATTAACAAGCAGGGTGTAGTGTTTTGGAGGGGTATTTTTCGTGTTCCGAATTTCTTCAAGAATAGATCAATACATACCAGATTTCAAATGATGCAAAATAGATCCGGTATAAAACAAAATTTACATGTTTTTGCTTTTGGTCTAAAAAACTAAATCTGAACCACGATTTGGACCACCATTGCAGATGCCCTAAGTACAAAGATGTGTTTTCGAAGTAGGCTTACCATGAGAAGTTTCTCAGTAGACCTGACAGCAAAAAATGTATGAGCCAGCTAACACTACTAACTTTTAAGTGCTAACGATGCTGAATGTAAATAAAATAAATACAAAGGAAACATTTGTCAGGTCAACTGAGAACTGTCAAAAAATCATGGTTAACAAAAATATCAGCTGATCGCAGGTGAGCGTTTCCAGATGAAATCAGCCGGAAAAAGTCAAAATCTTGCACGACCCTCTCCGATTTGGATGAAACTTTGCACATGTCTTCGGAATTGGTGACGATGGATTTTCCGCGGGTTAAGGGAATTTTTTGACTCAAGACATTTTTTTCAAAAGGGCGTATGTGTTTTGTCATGCGTATTTTTCAAAAAATCGTGACTCAAAAACCGTTGGATGTAATAAAATTGCGTCTGAAAAGAAGTTGTAGTTAATTAATTTGAATTTAAGAAAAAAATATGTACACTGTAAAAAAAATTTTTTTCCTTTGAAAAAATCAAAAATTAAACTTACAAATCAATTAGCAAATCTGTCCAACGTACGACTTTTCTAATTTATTTTCCAAAAAAGCTTTGAGTCATAGGAGGAAGAATAGAAGTTGTTCTACGATGGAGCAACTTAAGATAAAAAAGTTCTCAGAAGTAAGAAAAATTCAAGTTTTTTCTAATTTGTTGTTTTTGCATAAATAACCATATTTCAATAATATAATACGGTTTTCCTGGTGGTTTTCAACAAAAATGCTCTTGGTAAGCAACATTCTATATGAACCCGTTTTAGAGATTATTTGAAAGTAATGTCGAAAAAATGGCTTTTCCATGAAAATATCCCTTTTTCAAAAGTTAGTCGTGATTGTCCATCTTCAAAAGTATTTTTTTCAAATTGTGCATAAAATTTTTAACAACTATCATTTTGACACCAAGAAGATTGAACATCTTCTTAATTAACGAAATTAACGAATCTTAATTACCAAATAAAAATTTTGAGATTTTTTTTGTTCATACATGATTTATTTATTTTTTCTACTATTTTAAAAAAAAAATTGTATTTACATTTTTACAAGCACTATTTCCTAACATTCCTATAAATATTATGAAAACTCAGTACATATTTCGTCAGTTGAAAATATTTTCGCAGCGATTTTGTTATCTGCAACTGAACGCATTATGTTTCTACCTAAACAAAATACGCTTGTACACTAACATGAATACTAATTATTTTTGTTTCGGGTTAGTTTTTCATAATATACCGTAAGTAAAAGCAGCAAATTTTGTCGTGTTACCTACAGTAAATATCAGGAACCAGTTTGTCTAGTATTCTCGGTAATAAAAGGTATATTGTAGAAAATTTTATGTACAATTTGAAAAAAATACTTTTGCAGATGGACAATCACGACTAACATTTGAAAAAGGGATATTTTCATGGAAAAAGCCATTTTTTCGACATTACTTTCAAATTATCTCGAAAACGGATTCATTTAGAATGTTGCTTACCAAGAGCATTTTTGTTAAAAATCACTAGAAAAATCTTATTATATTATTAAAATATGGTTATTCATGCAAAAACAACAAATTAGAAAAAACTTGAATTTTTCTTACTTCTAAGAACTTTTTTATCTTAAGTTGCTCCATCGTAAAACAACTTCTATTCTTCCTCCTATGACTCAAAGCTTTTAAGAATTTTTTTTAATAAAAATCGTACTTTGGCCAGATTGCTAATTGATTTGTAAGTTTAATTTTTTTTTTTTGCAGTGGACATATTTTTTTCATAAAGTCAAATTAATTAACTACAACTTCTTTTCAGACGCAATTTTATTACAACCAACGGTTTTCGAGTCATGATTTTTTGAAAAATACGCCTGACAAAACACATACGCCCTTTTGAAAAATTTGTCTTGAGTCAAAAAATTCCCTTAACCGGCGGAAAATCCATCGTCACCAATTCCGAAGACATGTGCAAAGTTTCATCCAAATCGGAGAGGGTCGAGTTCAGTCATTTGCTCATTTGGCAGAGAAATGCTCAGTTGTCTCGTGGAATGCCTTATAACCTTGAAGAGCCAATGAGTGGGTTCGAAGCTATAGCAAATATATGGGAGAGGATGCAAGCCCGATTTTCTATAAACCGTATGATGAGCCATTTTCATTGTGTGAGAAGGTGTCCAAAGAGATCCACAGACTAGCGCGAGAGAATATTCTAGTGCCTGTGAAACGCTTTTTCTGAGAGACAACGTCAAACAAGGTTGCTGGGGAGTGAGTTTCCAATGGGAATAACTATAAAACATTTTATCAGAAGAAATTAGTTTTTTTTCTTTATTAAAGAGACTTTTAGCCTCCTGGGCTAGTTCGTCTCTAGAGAAGAAATTAGGAATAAGATTGTCATTGCCAGGTTCCTTACAATCTGGTTTGCGGGGTCAACTTAAATCAGTTCAAAGACCGACCAAGAAACAATTTGCAATTGTTTGATCAACCTTTGAATCATATATTTCTATTTTTTTTTTTCATTAGGGCGAATCTACAATTGAGAGATTCTCTCCGGGCTCGCTCTCTTTCATTCATTACAGCACCATTATAAAACTTACGAGGCATTCTTTAGTACAGATCGAAACACAACAGTGTTGGCTACCATACTCTACAAATAGTAGAGTGAAAAACGCAAAGGTGATAGGCTTATGAATGAAAGAGAGCGAGCCCGGAGAGAATCTCTCAACTGAGATTCGCCCTAATGAAAAAAAAACCCTAGATTTAAACAATTCTATCAGTCGAATATCGGAGCCTACTGTACCGTTTCTACCGAAAATAGCCTTTTCATACCATTCTACTTTTTCAGGCTGCACCTTTCCCCGAAAAAAAGTGTATTCGACCCGATCGCCAGCTCCAGCTCATAAAATTGAACTCTTCAACCGAAAAAAAAAACAACGATCTGGAGAGCACGTGCTCACATTTTACATCATTCGTCACTCCGCGATACCATCCATCGCGATATCGACTTCCAGGTGCAAATTTACATTTCCCTGTTCTCCTGTGTCCTCGTCCTAACTAACGGCTGACTCCATCATTAGCGACGTTGCTGGCGAGTGTGAGTGTGTAAATGCGCTATCATCCATCAACGGGGCCCCAGAGTAGGTACCTATCATTTTCTCGTCGTTAATAAAGGGAGCAAACAGAGAAAGCGAAAACATCAACCCAACGGAAGTGGAGAGGAGAACAACGGGAGGAGGAAACTTCCGATAACGAGCCACCACGGAGGATCATCAATAAAATCGGTCCGAGAACGAACAGAAGCGATCACATTCAATTCTACCACCTTGCCGTTCTTTATTTTCCATTTCACTAGCTTATTAGTTGAAGCAATGTGGGTGCTAATCAATTAAGTTACAATTAGAATAATAATAAATAAATAATCCTATGTACAATTGCCGGCTGAGTTGCGACAGGATTCAACTTCAATCCATCGAAGGCATCTGCTGGTGGTGACTCTCGAACCAATCGATCGATTCCAAAAACGTCGGATCGCTGGCCGTTTGCTGCAGCAGCGATTGTTCCTCGTCGTCTTGGAGTTCGCTCTTGATCATCATGATGTCGGCGTATTGCTGCTGGTCGATCAGGGAGAGGATCTTACCGTTTCCACCGGCGTCGTGGTTCAGGAAGATGGATGCCTCGTCCTTGCGATCGTCCGAGTCGAGGGCGTAGTTGCTCTGCGGGGAAAGAGCCATGGCCGATTCGCTCATCAGATCGTCCGAGTCTTCTAGGAGGCCGTCCTGGTCGATGACGGAGCTGTTGTCGCCGAAGAATGAACTATCGTTTGGGGACTCGTCGTAGAGGCTCTCCGGGTCCAGATACTGGAAGGTGTTGGTACCGGGAATCCGTATGTACTGGTGACCGTTGATGATGGTGATCTGCGTTTGGTCGAGGGAAGCTCCGGTTGAGTTCCCGATGGCACGTGGTTTGATTGCGAGGAAGAAATTGTTGGCCGGCACCGGTTCAGGGGGTGGCGTTGCTGGAAGCTGACTGCTGTCCTGTGGAGGAGGTTTAACTTTGAACATGCTGCCTTCCTTTTCCGGGTCTTGAGACAGCAACCGCTCGAGGCACTTGATATATTCGACGGCCATGCGTAGAGTTTCTACCTTGCTTAGCTTCTTGTGAACTCCCCGGGTCTGTCCGGCTTCGAAAACTTCGGCAATCTCCTCCGGTATGCGTTGACGTAGGGCTGCAAAGCCATTGTTGACCTGTTGAACTCGGTTCCGTTCGCGGGCATTTCGTCGTTCAACGGCACTGATCGCACTTTTTGGATCGGAATTCTTGCGCCTTCCTGGCCCCGGAGATTGTATGCTTCCCAGAGGCTTCTTCAAATCAGCAGATCCCATGTTGAACATAACATTCTCGATGCTACCGAGAGTTCCCAGAGGGATTTTCCGCTTCAGTACTAAAGCAGACTGGTTGTCGTCGAAGTTCTTTCCGTTCGATCCTCCAATCATTTGATTCTCCTTAAACTTCATCCGCTTCAGTGGATTCAGCATGGAGATATTCCGCACCGTAATCGTCGTAGTCGACGCCATTTTCGAACTCCTAACGTATAAATATATAGCACTAACTATCACAATTTCAAATAATCTCAACTTTTTCCCGGAAGTTGGAGTCCTTCGTTTCCACCACTCACAGTTCAGTCCTTCATTTTCACACTTGCACTTTTCCGTTAGAAGTAGACTAACTCGGTCCTCGGAACTAGGAAGCTGCTCAACGGAACAACCCCAGAGTGTGTTCCGTTCTGTGGCTGGTTTTGTTCTGGCGTTTCGTGTCGCGTGCCAAACTGTCTTTAGTCCGCAGTGCAGTTGGAAAAGCCCTTGGAAAAACGGACATCTGGTGCTGCTATCTCGCTTCCACCTCCTCGGCGCCCCTGCCAGCACCAACCGTCGTTATTCGAGCAAGCTATTATTAAAGGGAATTATTTTCAATATAATCGGGAATTGAACTGCAAGCAAACAGGAGGGTCCGCCTATGTACAGCCAGCCGAGCAAAGGTGTGTGTGTGCGCGAGTGTCGGAGACAGGATCGTTCGTCCTTACGGCGCTATATTGCGCAAGGCGATTACATGCAAGCGAACATTTTTTGTTTTCGTCCCTTTTTTCCCTCTAGGTGAATGTAACTAACTCGAGCTCCCGGGCACTAACCGAAACGATGAAAACCATCGAACCGAGGGTCCTTGGCTGCTTGCGAGTTGAAATTCCGATTAGGGTGACAGAGGAGAAATAAGCAAAACGCAAAAACGTTGCGCAAAGGTGCGTTTCGGAACAATGTGATCTAACTTCTTCTCCTCCTTCTCTTCCTCCTCCTGCCGGACCAGGACCCGTTCGAAGTTGATGGCTTTTCTTTCACAACAAAGATCGCACGGCGGGTCTTGAGAGTAGGTAGGTATAAGTCGAACTTTCTTACGGTTGTTTACGAATTCTGAGGTTTCTGCCCGTCTATGTACAACGTCTTCCCGGTGCGAATTTCTGGTGCCCGGTAGACTGCGAGGCGCAACTGATTTTTCGGCGCGAGGAGAAGGTAGAAGTGCATTTACTTTAAGGTGAGAATATAAGCATCAGCTGTGCTTGCGAAGGACCTACGCGCTACGAGGATTAACAGTGAACTAATTGGAACGATACTTTTGGGAATCACATTTGGTGTATGGTGATTAAAGGTCTTTTTCCCAGGAAGAAATATCGTTTCCTGAAAGGATATTTAAATTTCAAACCTGACAAAAAGATAACGATATTTCGTTCGTTACTTTTTGAATTTGATCGGAAATGAAACTTAGAAGAATTAAATATCAATCAATGAGAAACAATGATGTCGAATTATTCCGTCGAAAATACACGAACCGAACATTCTCCATACACTGATTGCGAAATTTTATCTGCAATTGAGCACAGCAGTTCCCTGTACAACATTAGTCACTTATTTAGGAACTCGAACTCTTGGCACCAATTTTCAGGCAACAAAACATTGACTACCTATGAGTTCCATGCGAAAATCAAATGATTGCTCGTGACAACAAAGCTAATCAGTAGAGTGAACGATCGATTTTCAAAATGTTTTGATATTTCAAGCTGAACAATTCATTAGGTCCTAAGTAACATTGAGAGACTCTCTTCGTCGACTTTCTCTTTGCGTTCCTACGGCTTTGTAAAAACATGTTCAGGTATTTTCAACACACAGTACGGTAATATAAAGTGTAATTATAGATCCAATACGTCAAAAACATCAGCAAATCGTTTAATAAACAAACTATTAACGAAAGAAAAAGTCAATGAAGAGAATCTCTCAATGTTACTTAGGACCTAATGCATTGTTCAGCTTGATTTATTTACGTAAACAGGTTCATTTTCAGCATGAAATTCTCAATGTCAATAACCCGCCAGGATCGGAAAACAAGCAAGCGCCGCCCAGTCCAGGGTATTCTTGCTCAAAATTGCTAGCATCTTATTATGGAACGATGCTGATGGCCGAGGTTGTTCCATGTTCGTAGTAGGATTCAAAATCACTTATTTAATAATAAAAGTAATCTCACAAGAGATGATATTCCGATTTCGTCTAATGAAATTCATGCTTACCGATTGATAATTGCAACAACAGTGACAGCAGATTTTTGACCCGCCCTTAGGGCCGACTTCATTCATTGCAGCAAACAAAATTCAGTTGGCATAGAAGCGACAGCGGTAACCATGGAAACTGGGAAAGTAAACATCATCATTACACTGAGAAAAGATCATTTTCACTTCTCATGGATATTTTATGAAAGTCCAAGGCACTGCTTGGCACCCACAGGACTTTGATCGTAGTTTGTCGCGTCTAGTAGCTATCTAACTGGGTTATGTGTTCCTTGTGTTCCTCAGCCTAATATACAACGATCGATTACGTTTTCTTATTACAACTCATACATTATTTTATCTGTAAGCGATCTTTAGATAGTTATACACTTGCTTGGATACGTTTATCACGAAAAGTTACACAACCCATTTTATAAAGTCAGAAACTTTCGAAGGATATGGATTTAATGTCGGTCTATATGCATGGATGCAACTTCTTTCCCATTCGATCGATTATTTATGAAATGCAGTCCTCGTACGGTTTTTTTTCCTGATTTCATCATTTAAGGCATTGTCAACTGTATTCGCTTTACCCAGCATTACTTTCACAAAAAAAGCTCAACTAAATCTGCTTTGAAACACTTAAAAGATTTTCACATATGATTTATTGGCCCTTCGACAAAGCAAATATAATAATGCACTCTGCACAAGTTTTGTTCTTTGGTTTGTGTTTAGATGAGCCATTTAGAAAATATAGACATACATTTCCATTGAAAATTTCACCAATAACATTATTTTTACTAACTTATACCAAAGATGACAAGAAGCATATATTTCTTCAATATTTCTTAAACATTTCACTGGAGACACTGAAATCGATGATAGTGGTTCCATCTGTTGAACAAACCCTGAGGCATCTACTCATCTTGAGGTTTTTACGTTTATCGTGTAACGAGAATATTAATGAAAAATAAAGAAACACAAAGATAATGTCACTTCATTTGGAACCACCTTATCGAATCAATAATAACGCGTTTTGACAATTTTCTTTTTGTTTCTGTTTAGGTGCGCTCGGTTGCTCGATTTGAATTCTACGCACGTCGAAATTTTTTTCGAAAATGCAAACAATTTTCCTGCTAAATTTGAACATGGTTTTACCAGGAGCATTGAGACGGCGGTTTTGTTTGAATCTTTTGTGATTCACGAAGAAAGATGATTCATTCGAGGTGTGTGACTTTTCAATACACTCACGATGGCTTAATTTGGAGCATACCCATCCTGTCGTCACAGTCACACAGAGAACAGACATCCAAACTAGAATATATTTCTCAAAAAAACTTGTGTAAGGATTCAAATTAAAATACGTTAAAACACTATTGCCATCTCTCGGGCTGTGGCCACTTGCGATTTTTAATCAAACATGGGTAAGATTCGTTGACCGTGCGGTGAAAGAACTGAACTGCCAAAAAAATTTAGTTGATGAATAAGATTTCAAGCTGGTCAATGAGTGGCGATGCCAGCGCCACCACGCTATTGCCAGTTCATTACGATTATGAAATGACCGTTAAATTTCTTAGACAGTTTTTGAATTTGACTTGGATGTCTGTTCTCTGTGACTCAGTTGCAAAAAAAAGCTGAGCAAAATTTTGCTTCCAAAAAACACCACGTTCAACTTTGTGTAACTTTGTCAATTATAAATATTTTTAGATGAAAATTTGACAGCACTATAACTAGTGTATAGACCTTATGTGACCAAAATTTCATGTTGATAAAATTTATGAATTTAAAGTTTTTCATAACATATGTGAAAAAAGTCATTTTTGGACATAACAATTTTAAACATCCGTATTTCTGTGAAAAATTTAGGTAGCTTATTAAAAATTCCACCATAGCTTGAAAAAACATGGAAAATAATGTGGTCGAAATTTGAACTATTTCCATCAAGTGGTTTCATTCATTTCTGTGAAAGTTGCCATGTTTATATGGTCATAGGATAGCTTCGGTACACTTCGAGGAATGTGCTTAACGGCTTCATTAAATAGGTCGTTTTTATGATGGAATGAACAAATTTTACCGTCAAATATAACATTGTGTCGGAGCAAGTTATTCTGCGTTAATTTTATCAAGCACGGAGCATCAAAGGCACTATAGATTTTATTCTTATTGTACACTAGCCAAGGTTGCATTTCAGTGATACCATAATTTTTAAAAAGCGCTCTGTTTGTGCTTTTTAGATCACATGTTATCAGTTTTGGGATGAGACCTGCTCCAACCACTAGTTTGATTCCTTCGTTAACTATATCTTTTAATCGACTTGCATTGGCAGAACTGGCATTAAACAAATAACCAATCGCTTGTTTGAATCCAGAATTCATTGATATCACCATGATGGTTAGAGCATTATTTGCTCTCTGAGTAAGGAGATTGTCTTCAAGCCTAACTTTGGTTGGAAACCCTTGAATGTAATCAACCTTTGCGTTTACTATGTATTTAAAGCGCTGGGTGATTGCCATTTCATCTAACAGAATTGTCACCACATTTTCATCCTCAGGAAGTCCTGCCATTTTAAGTTTTAACAGCTGAACGATCGTCTTAGAATAACCTTGCTTGACTTCAAGGTTTGATAACAATCGGCGGATTTTACTAATCGATGGAAGCGTGAAAAATGTCCGTATCTGAAGGTATGCTTTACTAGAACAGCAATGAAGTACGATTGCCATATTTTTCATTTCTGTAGAATACCTCGCTCTACGTGATTTTCTGTTCTTGTTGCGTAGTAACTCAAGAAGAATGGGATCCGTTAGCTACTTTGAGTACTTTTCCATTTGTTTTTTCAACACCAGAACCTCAGCTTCAAGTTTCTTGATTCGCGATTTCTGTTTAGAATGGTTTTTCTGATAATGTCTCACTCTTGTCTTTGTTCTCCTCCTCTACAATAACAAGTCGCTCCATGGATTTAACGACTCGGTCCACATCTATTGCGTAATCATGATCATGAACAATATGCTTATCAGTCAATTTCCACGGTTTTTCGTTTAAGTACCAGGCGAATTTGTTGATTGATATCGAAATTTTTCAACTCTATTTCTCCTGCCACTTCAATTTCGTAGTCCTCATATTCCCGGTCCAAATCCATTGCAGTTGCGGCTTCAATTAATGAATCATCTAGTTCCATCGATTGATCCATTGTCAATTGCTGATAAATTAGCCGGAAAAAGCGATGGAACTACGAATTGTCTTAAACTACAATGAACTAAGTAGTTATTTTTTGTATTAAGCTTTATGTGCACTTACCCTTGAGACTTGTTTCTGTGATTGGTGAAATCTGAGTAAATGTTGATTAAGATATGGTTGTCGATGTGGTTCTTTTATTTATATTATCGTTTTGACGTCACTATGGGGAGGCCATTAAATAAAAAATGAAAAAAAAAAAAAATACAATATACAAATATTGTTCTGCCAAATATTGTTGGCTCATACAAATATTTTAGTTTTGACATTTAAAATAAAACGTAGGAACCGGTTTTCATAACAAGCTATATTATGCGCATATAGCATATAGCGAATCTTGATATGAATCGTCATATGCATTATTGGCAGTGCAAACTAGATGTAAGAACATTGATGTCAACCCAGACAACCAAAAAACACGTATATTTAAAGTTGTCTTTATGGTATACAAACATATATGTAAGTAAACAAATCGTATAGAATGCAAAACATATGGCTTATACGTGCAAAAGTTGAGGCCATATACGTGCAATTTCTATTGTTTTCTTAAACGAGTTCATTTGGGGGGAGGGGGGGTTATAAAAAGTCATTTTTTGCGTAACGTAATTAATGGACGTTCCCTTTTTTGTGAGAGTATTGCTTAAAACGTTTATGTTTAGCCTAACTACGATGATTCGTCATGTTTACAATAAGCCCTGATGCGCTTATCACAAATTCATAATGCAAGACAAATTGGTGGTTAGGCTTCAGATGTAATGAAAATAATGTGATGTTGGTTAAATAAATCACTTGTACCAGTTGATTTGACGTTGACGTGAACACAATTAACATAGAATGAGTAGAAACAAAATTAAAATCGAGCTACTTTTTCAACAACGAAATTTTTCACTTTTCGCGTCATTGAATCGTTCTAGGTGGCCCTTCCGGTCCATGTATATAGCAAAACAATACAGTGGCTGGCGAATGTAAAGTCAGATAATAGAAGAATAATACAGGTCATGTCATGGCAGGTCATGGCAGTTAAAATCCAATAACCTGCAATCATTGACTCAATTGCTATGCCGGACATAACAGCTTTTGTTTTGTTAGGCATTTTTTCAATAGCAAAATTGGGCTTCTTTTTGTTGGTCATCACTGATCAATTTCACCCACTGATTAATTTCACCAGAATTCACGGTACTGAATTTGTAAATGTTTACAAAAGTCATACATTGGCAAGAGAGCTGGGCGTTGTCATACATCCTGTCAAAAAATACACATGGAAATTTAGTTGGGTTTACTGTTAATGCTTATTTTTCTTACACAAACGAAAATTATCAATCATATCAGAAAAACTATATTTATAGGATATGACGAAAAATGTGATCAATTTCGAAATTCAACAGAACAATCGGTGAAAATGATTGGTCCAGTGATATTTGCTGCTTAACTTGGCCAAGTTGATACCACTGAAACGGTCTTCACTGACGGGTCATTGATTAAAGCTTGTATTACACTGTTTGTCCAATAGCCAAATATTTGTCATAGGCAGATAGGCATCTGACAAACATCTATGATATCTGTCAGCTGTCTAGCTGCCTATGCCAAATATTTGGCTATTGGACAAACAGTGTAATACAAGCTTAAGGACTCCGCCGGCATTGTTATATACAATGCAATTATAGTGCCAATCGTAAACTTCAAGCACCTTGTTATGCATATGTCGCTGAATTAGCTACTATACACTTTACGATAGAAATTGTTGCCTCACTAACACCAGATCTGTATTTCAATCTCACGGATAGTTTCAGTTTTCTAAAGGCTATTCGGTCCTTCAGGCGGGTAAAGCACTCCTCGTATTTTCTCATGAGCATACAGGAGCTTCTTAGTGCTTTATCTTCGCGTTATTTTGTCAACGCCTTTGTGTGCGTCTCTTCTCATTGTTCGATTCCAGGCAATGAGAGAGCGGACTCTCTTGCAAAGGTGCGCGCTATGGAAGGCGATATTTATGATCGACAAGTCGCCTTCAATTATTTTTTCCTATTTTTCGTCAACAGCCTCTCGTTAGCTGGCAGTATAAATGGAGTAGAAGAGATTTGGGGCGATACCAATATTCTATCATCCCGAAGGTGTCGAAGAAATCCTGGTATAGAGGGATTGCTGTGCGTCGAGACTTCATCTCGCCTTATGTCCAATCATTATTCTTTGAACGCTCATTTATACCGGGTTGGGCTGAGCGACAGCAATCTCTGTGAGTGTGGACAAGTCTATCAGGACGCAGATCACATTATTTGGTCTTGTGCTGAGCATCGTGGAGTCAGATCTGAGCTTTATGATTCTTTTCGGGCTCGAGGTAGACAACCCAATGTACCGGTTCGAGATATTTTGGCTCAACGTGATCTGGAGTTTTAGAAACACATTTATGTGTTTTTGATTAACATTAGCCTTAAATTGTTGTTTGCTTAATCTCTATGTTAAGTTTTAGTTTTTGATTTCAGTGTTTGTGTTTGTGTTATTTTTGTTTGAAATTGTTCAAATAAAAGAAAAGAAATTTGTTAGAAGAAGGCAATTACAATTAGGAATACATAACTCCACTAATACAAACTCCAATCACTTCTTCCCACCCATAAAATTGTCATTCCCGCTAACCTTGAGACGGCCGCGAGTAATCGGTTCTTTTATTTTTAATTTCATTGTTAAGATCATTGATGTATTTTGAAAAAGAAATTTTGGCACTGTAAAGTTGATTCAATTTATCCTGTACAAATAAAGGAGATTGTTAACGAAAAAAATATTTCACACGCCAGGTTTTGGTTTCGGTTTGAGTATGATCACTTTCTCGAAGGAATTTGAATCCCTTAGGGCCTCTTTAAGTGGCCAGTATGGTCAGGAATCTTCAGAGTTTCCTCTGAAGACCTAGTATGGCAAAATCATAAAGTTTGACATATCGCAAACCAGGTTTTGAAAAAGTTAGTGGCCAGTATGGTCAGAAATCCTTAAAGCGGCTTTTCATGACCTAATTTTGTTAAATTATGAAGTTAGGTACATCGCAAGCCAGGATTTGGCTACGATTTGAACATATCCAGTTTTCCGGAGGAACTTGGACTCCGGAATGTCACAGAATGACTCAGAATGACCTCTGTAGAACTATTTTTGTAAAATCATAAAGTTTGATACGTCCACTTTCTCGGAGAAACTCGAAATCCCGCAGCACCACCCCATGTGGCCAGTACGGTCAGACACTCTTAGAATGTTCTCTGAAGACAAAATGTTGCTAAATAAATAAGTTTGATATTTTTTAATTCCTTGATTATCGAGATTTTCAGCCCTTGGCTGGTTCATGTCCCGTCGTAGTCACTCGAATACCTTTTGGGTATTTTCTGAACTTGTCCGGGGGTGAGATTTGAACTCGTGACTTTGGCGTAAGAAGTTTGGTATTTCAAAAGTCAGGGTTGGGAAAATATTTGAATGTGGCCATTTTTCCAGGAGAGCTCGGATCCCGTAGGGCATCTATAAGCAGAAAATATGGTCAGACACCCTCAGAAAGTCCATCGAAGACATAGTTTTGCAAAATCATGTATTTTGATGTTTCGCAAGCCAGGTCTTGGAAAAGATTTGAACACTGGCACTTTTCCGGAAGAACTCGGATCCTGCAGGATCCCTTTTACTGGCCAGTATGGTCAAACATCCTCAAAATATCTTTTGTTGACCTAGTTCTGCTAAATCAAGAAGTTTGATATGCTGTATGCCATGTTTCGAATCTAAACGTACGGATATTTTTGGAATAACTAGTGCAGATGCACAAACTAGGATAGTTTTGTGATTTATTGCAAAAAACCGCATCAACATTCAATGGCTTACGATGGAGTATCATTAATTATAAATTTGATTATTCGTTTCTTGATGTGTTAATCTGTTAAAAAGGGGTCAGACGGACCTCCTTCCTAAGCCCTCGATCCCTGGTCTAGCCACGGGGACCGCTGAGGGTGGGTTTAACAATAACCTCTTTTGTTATTCTGGCGGTAGCTCGAGCTTGACACGGTTATCGTTCAGGGTCGAGCTGTGAGCATGAAAATACCCGATCAAGGAACCAAAGAACGCATTCACTGCCAATTATCTATTTGCATTACTCGACCTACCGGACTTGTGGTGTGATAGAGTGTGTAGAACGTTGCGGCACGGCCGGTGATGAGCTGCTAGGGCACGTGGTCGACGGACTGGCACTGTCTACGTCACTGCAATACGCACGCTGGATTGACGGTTTGCCTGCTGGGTCGTCTGATATCCTGGTCGATCGTTGAGTGCTGGATCCGACGCTGGTGGATGAACATGATGATAATGAGGTTGGGCAAATGTGCACTCCGGACTGACAAGCTTATTATGCCGTTAATAATGAGTCCTGGGGTATCACGAAGGTAGAATGGGGACATTAAGTGTGGCTACGGGGGACATTCGATCGAATGTTTTAACTATGAGCTTTATCTTGCTCTTACCTGATCCAACTTTCTTTGTGCTACAAGCGGTATTGCTGGTACAATTACGTGGTGGCATTGGTGCACCGTTTAATTTCGGGTTTTCCTCACTGTACTAACTTTATTACAACTGCTTGTGCTTCGAAGCTCTGGATGAGAAAGAGCTTATCCTACCCGTAGACCTGTCCCCCCTTTTCATCCCTTTGATCCCTTTCATCCATATCATATCTCATTTTGACGGGTTACTGGTTGACTCTCTTTCTGCAGCTCTCGTTTTGGCTCACTTCTTAACGATATGTGTGTGTGTTTCTATGTGAAGTGTGTTTACAAATTTTGTTCTACCTTGCTACCTGCAGGAGTATAAATATAATTTTTATTGCTAACACTTACTAACATTTACACTCAATTTTTACTAACAACTAAACATTTATTTATTTATTAATACAAAACTAGGGTAAATAATCTCAACGGTAACAAATCATATCCCATTAATCTAAAATAAACAAAAACAATTGAAATATAATGCGAAGTTTCTGTTTCACTTATGTTTTGAGAGGTTCGGATTATTGTGTGTGTGTGTGTTTTTTTTTCAGGTGATTTGCAGCATGTTTTCATTACACGTTAGTCTTTTGATTCGACTCTACAAGGAAGAGCGCCTAAAAAACATACTCCACCATTTTTCAAAGCATTCAAAGGCCCTGTAAAGTTCCCGATAGGTTAGGTTAGTCGCCACTGCAATCAAAAGTTACTTCACTGGTACCGTGAAAACAGGCTGGGATTCATCGAAAAGGACCTCAACTCACCGAATCGCCCTCAATTTCGCCCTGTCGAGAAATATTGGGCAATTGTTTAGCGGAACCTAAAAAGAACTGTAAAAGTGACTCGGAATATTGCATTGACGAACAAAATGTCCAAAAGATGATGGGAGGTTTATTAAAAAAAAAGTTCATAATTTCAGCCTGTTATTTCAGGCTTTTAAAGCCTGTTATTTCATCCAAACAATTCCGAGATGGTAAGTCAATCAAAAAGTTTTGAAAGTGACATCTATGGAACGGTAGAAAAACCAAAATTTCTTAGCCGTTTTAATATTTCATCTTTCATGAGAACGTACTCAAAATTTCTTTCGATCTGTCAGTTCATTCTTTGTTTACAAGCCATTTAAAGTTGACGTGTCAGTGGTGTTTTTAACAATGGATAAATCCGAATTCTTTGATTTGGAAGGTTTATCGGCTACTGAGATCCATGCAAAGATAGTTTAAGTATTAAAAGAGTCTTCTCCTTCATATCCAACCATTTACTGATGGGTTTTGGAGTTTATGTGTATCAGCATTGAAGACGATCCACGGTCAGGACGTCATAAAGTGCTTCAACACCAGAAATCATAGCGAAAATACCGGATATGGTTTTGGAAGATCATCGATCGATTGTGGATGTTATAGCTGACACCATCGGCATCTCACAACATGGCAACATGGCAACAACATTTCGAGCAATTTCGAAAGGATAAAAAGGATTTTTTGCGTCAATTTATTACTATGGATGAGACTTGGGTCTACCACCATGATTCTGAATCAGAACAAGAGGCTAAGGAGTGGTGTGAACTAGGCACTTCGGCTCCGAAGCGAGTTCCTGAGTTGGCGTTAGTTTTTTGGGATGCAAAAGGAATTTTATTGACTTATTATCTCCAAACTGGTAAGACAATCAGCTCTGATTATTATTGTGACCTTTAGGACTAGTTGGATGACAAAAAAAAAATGTGAAAAAAGACCCGGCTCACACAGCTCAAAAACCATCCTGAAGATCAGTGAATTGGGGTACGAATTGTTGCTGCATCCACTCTATTCGCCATATTTAGCTCTCTCTGGCTTCTGGCTGTTCTCGCATTTCAAAAAATTCCCACATGGAAGCATTTTTCATCAAACGAAGAGGCTTTAACCGTCGTAGAGGAGTATTTTGCAGGCCTTTCAGAAAGTCACTTTCGTGATGGGACAACAAAGTTGGAAGATCGTTGGACCAAGTGTATTGATCTTATGTGAGACTATACTGAACAGCAAAAGTGATTTCCAAAGAAATATATATATTTTCATTTTTGCTTTCAAAACTTTTGAGAATCTGATTATTTGCACCAGATATTAAGGTAATTGAGCTTTATTATAAAGACTTCCAAACCCAACCTGTGGGAGATCGAAGTAAGCCGCAACCAACGATGGAACGTAGTCATCTTTTTCTGTAGTTCCAAGGCGTCTCTGCGAAAGCCTGTCAAGCAGTTTAGTTGCCGCAAACGCAGCAGTAAATGCGCTTTTGACGAAATATACGTCGCTTACTGCAATTACATGGTCGTGCTTCATTTAGGCTATGTCGCATTCGAAACCAACGCGATTGAAAACTACGCATCAATCCGTACGGTTTTGTAGCAGACTGCATTCAAGCTGCCAATGTAATGCTAATCGCCAGCCTGTCGTCATCCGACCGCAAATTATCGCTGACTCGCCGCATATGCTAATACGTACTGGTTACGTGGGAACACTTTATCTGTATTACTCTTCCACAATACAATATAAATTAGAATTCCTTGAATCCTAATTGTAGCAAGCGTTGATTTTTGTGATACTCCAAGATTGTCTCATACCAATACCAACTAAATTCTTTTGACTGTTTTGTAATGTTAGGCGAGTTGATTAATATTTTGATGGAACAGAAAATCATTTAAGTTTTGCGATTTTTACAAAAGTTGTGCGCAAAAACCAAAATTTTTCAAATCAAAGTTCGAAGCACTAATCCATTGTCTAAACATTGCTCTCCCAGTGAATTCGAGTCGAAATTCGATCGTCCCACCATCATAAATCCATACCGTGCAAAGCAGCTTCCTAAATCAACACCCCAAAGCCGTCGTGGATCGGCGTATCGATCGACCGATCGATCGTAGAGAAAACACGTTTTTCAGGATTTTGCACAATGTACGGCATTTGATAAATAAAACCTACCGCTCGTCCTTCCCTCTTCCCAGGACGAACAAACTTCGTTTCGATCCTTGGAACCATTGTTCGCCCGCAGCTTTATTGAATTGCTGTGATTCATGATCGTCGCACGCTCCGCATAGAAGGCGATCGTCCTCGATTGCTGCGAGCGGAGAAACGCAAGAACGAAGAAAACACCCATCCTCGTTCGTCCTTTTTCCGATTATTTATGTGCGATGGAACGAACGATTCGATTCAAGGAATAAATTTCTACCTGGGAAAAGTCGTAAATTTCAAGCATCTTCGCCGAAAGTTATTTCCAAAGGACACTTCTCGTTCGTCGTCATAAGTGCTTGCGTCGATCGTTAATTGAAATTCAAGAAGGATGCAGCAAAAATGTTAATGAATCTAGGCCATACAATATAGGAGCACTCTCGCAGCAGGGAGACTTAAGTCGATTCTTTCTAGGCTACCTAATGTTGTTTCCGAACAAAGATGCGGTCTCCGGCTTCGAATCGGGGACGAGTCTTTGGAATATGTTGTATGAAAATGTGATTTTTCATAATTTCAGGCTTAATTTCGGCATCAGTGGATGATCATGTTCAAAAGAATCTGGAGCATCTCCCCAGGACGTCAGTTTATTTTCTCGAACAACGGATCATTGTTCTACCTGTTTTTTGTGTGTGGAGAACAATGTCCCTTGCCCGGAGGATCCTTCACTCAAGGATGGAACTTTGCCAATTCTTCGAGCTAATAAGAACCGGCGGAACAAAGCAGCTCGGAACCCTTTCAGACACTTGACAGGACCTCCTGCCAGGAGTGCTGCAAATCCAGTACCCACCCTGCAATGATCGAATGTCTGAAGAGGGAAAAAAATCGACTTGACTCTCAGTCGCGAAGAAGCCAGCTCCTCCCGAGTGCCAGCCTCTCCGACAGCACAGCAACAAAGGTCGCAGGTCTGAAATTCGACCCCTTCAGCCGATGAGCGGAATTGTCATGGAAATCACACATTCAGAGAGTATGATATAATTTATGCCAGCGGAGCCCGAAATGAAAACCTGAATTCATCTATCACACACAGTCCCTCCATTCAGGATCCCTTGTGCCATGTGAATTCCGACATCTGTGCGCGCTGAGTGTGTGCTATGTGATAGGATCAGTCCCTACTGGGTGCGAGAGCGAGAGCTATGTGATTTTTGATTCAACGTACATAGGTTTAGGTAGGTACATAGACGGAGTTTGTTTCGGCTTTCATTAGGATCTCCAAGGGTGTTTTTTTTGTTTCGCCTAAAACTGCCTACTGCGAGTGCGCGGTTGCCTCTGGTAGTTTCGAATGTTTGCACATATGGTCAAACAATAGTCGGCCGTCAGTCAGCGGAACGATTTTGACTGACGGGATTTTCCGATTTGGTGGAAGTGGTGGAATCAGTCAGGAACTGTTGCATCGAAATGTACCCAACGGGATTGATTCAAATTCCCGTTTTGTGCTCGGTATTTTTCAACTTACAAACGAATGATCAAATGACATTGATTTTCAGGATTCATTAATGTTCAAATTAAAAAAATACACAAAACCGAAGTGCTGGACAGACTTGAATTCACGTCCTCTTTCAAAGTTACATGAACCATATATTGCACATTTTTAGTCGTACATTTCAGTCGCATACTCTTGTTTTCAATCATTATGAAATAGGGTCCGGGACGGAGCTTTAACAGTTTATGCCCAACTTGGGATATTTGATGGAGCAGTATTTAATTTAGAATTAGAACGGCCAGATATTCGAACGTTAATCCCTCGACTTACTTCTTATCTATCGGAACTTATCTTCAGAAACGAGCATTAGACTCAGAAACATTTATCTGCATACAAATGTTCACGCTGGTTCAGTAATTTCCGAATTTATAAGGGTTTGTCAAAAAGGCAGACAAACAGACAGACAGAAATTCATGTTTATATGAATATAGATTGAATCCTTTCCAGAGTTGGAAGGGGCTTCAAACTGTCATAAGAACCTTTCCCGGTCCCAAAAACCCCTCCATTCAAAAATTTCATGACAATCGGTTCAGTAGTTTTCAAGTTAACAAGGTTCAGACAGACAGACATTTATTGATATTTTATTCTCATGGTTTCCACTTGACGGTTTGTGACGGCTTGAAGCCAGATTCGACTTAGCACTAACATTTCTTGAGTCTGCTTCTCCCTCCCAGACTAAAACCACTGTAGCTTCTGAACTACTAGTCGGAATGCTGTTAATCTTTAACAGCTATTTTTTGAAGTTTGCTGCTTTCGAGAATAAAGTATTCATTTGTTATTTGTGGTGCTACCTGAGAGTCAGAACAGCAACTTTCAGCCGATGTGATACATGTACTGTTGATTCAATATTCAAGTTGCTCAGCGGTTTCAAAAATATACCAATAGTTTACAGCAACCAGTTGTCTCAATTGGTAGAAAAATAAGTTTGAGTAGTCAAACTCTTATCTTCACACTACCAAAAAAATAAATGATTTTATGGATGCTAGAAGAAGTTATTGAAATTTTAAGATTGATGAATATTCTAATCAAATGAACTCCGTTGTGTAACGCTGCGTTTTTATTATCAATTAACATGGAGTATTAAGTCTACGTGGAAGAGAATTTATTTCAACATGTAACTTGTAACGCGTGAAACCGACTGTGTTAAAAATAGCTCTGATGTGGTTGTAAAATCCAAAGACAACGATCATGTATTTTTCAATGTATTACAAATTAAGTTTTGAGGTTAACAAATATATGTTACAAGTTGTGGTAAATGTAGCATTCAGAACGTAAATTTTAGCGTGATAGTATTTATTATTTGGGGATACAAGTTAGGATTTAACTACACATCAAAAAGAACATACAATTGAGTCATGTCTATCTTTGAGTCTTTAAGTATTTACGTGTAACAAGGATTACATCACTTGTAATATTCATTATTTTTAAGAGTGTACATGTAGACCGGTTTTACATTCTTGCCTTAATAATATTATTACAGATATTGTTAGAAAAATACTTTCATTAATTGATTTTTATTCATTGTAAATTCAATTGTGGTGCAGTGTTTATTTGTTAAAGCATGATATCATCTTATTTATGGGTCCATTTTGGGCATAGTTAGTTCTTTGATTATTTATGTAGGATTCCAGCATTTTAAGTAACGGGTGGGAGCAAAGAAGTTGAGCTTCTCTAAATTTTCTGCGTCATTTACTCTTTGCCCAATAACATCGTTTATAAATGATAGAAAAACAAACTCACGTCGTTTTTCAAGACCATCTATTTTAATTAACATACATCGAGATTCATAAGAAGGTCACCAAAAAGAGTTCCATTTCCGTTATCATTGTGTTTGGGCGGTTAGTGACCTTGCGCACACTACAGCGCCATTTGTTCTTATTAGTTCGAAAAGCCCAAAACTGAGTGTTCCGTGGTCGTACACATACTATTCAATGCCATCGATGTCAACCAACCACCAGTTGCTTCACAATCAAGAGGCGATCAGACGACCGATAGCTCCAACTATGAAAATGTAGTTCAGTAAGATCTACGTTAAAATATGAAATTAAGGTGAATCGCTGCTCCATGTATTTTTGCCTATCTTTTGTCGTGATCTGATCGAGGTTTCCAGCCTTGATCAATTGTCTCAACGTTAGACACTTATGACTGTGCTCTACAAAATTCGTCAGATAACACAATCGGTTTTGCACATTCACCTACTACGATTATTTTGTTAACACTCTTCTCTGTGCATATCCTTCAGACGAGTATATAAGCACGTTCGCGATACGTCACTTAAAATAAAGTTAATATAATAATTCTTATTTTTTACATACATTCAAGAACTATAACTGTTACTTTAATTATCAACATTAACATTCAATTACTATATCTACAGCATCTGTTATCTCTCTCTCGGCAATTTAACCTTGCTATTTCAAATTGATAAAACTCGATTGTTAGTGAATGAACATCGAATCGAACTCTATCAGATTGCTCACAGCAAGTAAGCATACAAACTGACGTGATTAAATTTTAGATATTTAGTGCAGATTCTGAGTTATATCAGTTCTAAAATGTTGAGGAAATGACTGCCGCCAAGAATGCTTCAGCAAAAGGCTTTAAAAGTTGTCCACACAGCTCATTAATTTGTTTTTATTTATTTGTGTGTATTTATTTGTTAATAGACGCTTGCGCAGTATAAATTAAAAAGCCATAACCTAAAGAAAACTAAGGCGTTACGAGGATGGTATAGCATTGTCAAACATCAGGCAAAGTTTTAACGAAGATCAGCTTTCTCTAATGACCGACTTGAAGAAAATTAGTAAATGGTCTGATGGTAGCATTGTCGAAAGATTCCGTACTAGATTTATCTACACTGTCTACAGATCTACAGATTCTGCAGCTTATGAAGTGCGTAGGAAACTTCAAAGTATACAATTTGATAGCGGATGCTTAGACGATGTCTTCGATCTTCTTAAACACAAAATTGCTACAATGAACGATGGCGATAGAGATGCCGCTGTTCAGCTTGGCAAAAGTTATTGCTCCAATTTGAAAAAGTATATTGGAAAAGTAAACACTTCCACTTTGCAAAGCAATTTTGCTAGCCGTTTGTTAGTTTTTTATGTCGGTGGGCTTGAGAAGGCCGTTAGAAGCTGGTCATGGCTACCATTCCACGGGGGGATTCGATGAATGGGGATTGTCTTAAATCATGTCTTTTCGATTTGATTCGTAAAGCAGTAGATGTTGGCCTACGTGTTTCGTGCTGTCATCAGTGATTGTGGACGTGTTTGGCTGAAAAATTTAATTTATTGATTTAATTTGCAATTGAAGAGAGGTGTGTTTGTAATTTTTAAAAGTTTGGTTCTCGGTTAGATAAGTAACAAAACGATCGTACTATTACAAAAAGTTGTGCAAAAGCATGGGCTTATCAGTTCGGTTGCTTCAATATCTGATCATTCAACTGAACTTATTATTCAACTTATTCATTGAATAGGCATGTGATTTGAAAATGTCCTTAGCTTAGCTTAGCTTGACTGACTGCACGTAGCGATGGTTGCTACTCCGTGATTGATCAGAATCGGTGAAATTACAATGAATCAACTG
>JASCZW010009079.1:0-45216 GCA_034211315.2 Aedes japonicus
AGTAGAACTGCAATACAGCATTAGGAATGGCTTATTTCAGTTCTAGTTGTAAAAAGTCCATAGAAAGTAGAACAGCGTTGGGATCGGCCTTATATTTGTTTCCAAATTTGTTAAGTGGAAATTCTTAACCCTCATGGAAGAAGATGAACCAACCATACAAACTGTCACTTTCGACAGTCGATTCCAATCGTCCCAGCTAAACTACTGTTGATAATATTGATATACTGTGAAAACCCTCTGCCGAGTGCCGAGCGATGTGCTTCAAAATCTCAACCAACAGCATCAGAACAATGGCCACCGATTGAATTACATCCGGGGAACCTGTTCCTTTTCGGTGGCAGGTGATGGGTACATGGCATGTTCTAACCGAGCTCTCAAGATATCACGTTTCCAATAGTAGAGCGTGTAATCTCAGACGGCGAGTAACCTCGAACGCTGTCTTCCTTCTTCTCGTCAACAGCGGCGGCGGTTGCCATGCAACGCCGCACAACATTCCCATGCAGCCTCGATCACCAGACCAACAGCAGCGCGGAGAATCAACGGAGCGGAACGGGACGCCGAGAAAAAGGACGAACAATTTTTTCGCCTCGTTTTTCGGCCGACCTGAAATAACTGGTTTCATTCACTAAATAATAGGGTTCTCCGTGTACGAGAATGGAGAAGAGAGAGAGAAAGAGGAGTGCAATATTTCGCATAAGGGTCCCGACTGCATACTGGTGTGATTTGAGAGACCTCCGCAACCAGTTGCTGAGGTAGCCCCTGACAAGTTTTCGGACAGGAATTTCGGTTTTAATAATAGCAATTACCAGATTCGTTGCTGCCCGGTTGAGGGCAGGAATCGTTCCGGATGGGTCTGAGAAATTAGTTTGACATTGAACCTGATCGTGAACAAAGAAAGTTGTCAAACGGTGCGATGTGCAGTGCTTCCATCCGAAAGTGGCTTAATTTTACAAAGTTGTTTTGTTTTATTACGATATCGTCGGGATGATAAAAAAAAATCAGCGAGCATCGATGCTCGATCACGCTCATTTGCTTGAAATAACGAGTGGTTTCCATTTTTATTGCAATTTGCTTAGTGTTTTTTTGTTTCGGTTTCCCAGGTTGGGAATTGCCGCAATTTGTGGTGACGAAATTATTGACGGCGGAAACGAACGCTGACATCGATCGGCGCAGAGCGAAACGAGAAACGGCGAATCTCCCGCAGTGCGAAAATTGGTTTCTCGGTCAAACTGTCAAAATGGATGAATACAAATGCTGGCAGGAAGAAGTGACATATTTATTTTTTTCACCGAATCGTTAAACACTTCCCTCGTCCACAACAGATGCTATAGTTCTTTTTTTTTTGTTTCGCTTGCATTCCCTCTTCTTCGGACTGACTCAGCCAGTTTTCTCGCGGGAGCGACCGGAAACAAATTTAAATTTATTAGTGCAAATTCCGGGTAGTTTCGAGTGTTGGTGACTTTCAAGAACACGCGGGGTATTGCTTGTTCTGTTATGTGATTTCACATTTGGCGCAACCCAGTTTGCTCCCTATCAATCTACGCATCGGTACGGACAGGGGCAACATTTTGAAATTTAAAAACTAATATTGCACTTGTCCCGGCCTATGCGTGGAGTTGGCATTCAGCGTTACTAGCAAACTGGGAAGATTCGCCTATGTATTATGAGATATCTGAACCATAAGAAAAATTACTTTTATTTTTCAACCCGACTAAGATTTTCCCTTTTCTCATTCTATTTCAGGATTTGCTTATTTCATCACTTTTGCCGCCTCATTATCGCTAAGACTGAGCAACAGAGATCTTCGAAAGCAACTTCAGAAACTTCTTCAACTTATTCATATGCCTCTAGTATAAGCAACCAGTAACAAAAACAACAATAACAACAACAACCAGCAACATATTGAAAACAAGAGGTAAGCATCCTTTATTCTAACCTTCAAGTAATTCGATAGCTTTTGTAGGTTAAGATTACACGTAAAAAATCGTTTCTGAAGGGGTATCAAATGTCGTGTCTTTTTCGCCAGTCCACGGTAAAAAAAAAGTATGTTTTGGGTGGCGTCCGGAATTCTAGGTGCACACAAATTGGATCTGACAGGCATCGAACGATGGCGGTGATCTATTGCGTTGAAGACTGTTGCAAAAAAAGTTTTCTGGGAAGGAGAAGGTGCGGATGTGGTGGCTTGGGTTAGATCAAATTCTTGATGAAAGATTTGCAACTCAAGATTGAGGTTGAGGACCCGCTCGCTAGTGTGCGGAATCACAAGCTCTCGAATTTTGCGGCAGGATAGTACAAAATGGAACATGCAATCACGGATGTGATCTTCACGCTCTTTTGAAAAAAAAAGTGATGCCTATTCACATTTTAAGTAAACAAATAAAAAAAAGCTTTCTAATGGAAGAGTCTTGTGAATGGTTACGTCGTTGAAATGATTGCCAGTTTTGAGAAATCTTAGTCGAGGCACCCACTGATGTGGCGGAAGTGTGGCATCACATAACATGTCGAAACATCGAGTCAAAGTCTTCGCATCGCACTCAATCTTTTTGCAGTAAATCTTCAAAATCTACATTAATCTTCTTTCTAACTACTAAAGGGTGTACGGAATCAAATTGCGACACACACAAATATTCGGTTAAATTCGCCCGTTCAACCAATCATCTTCAAACTTCCAGGGGGTAAAATAAAACATACTATAAATATTCTCTCATGTTTGTTTTATTCAATTTCAATTCCATATCCAAATGCACGAACCTTCTTCTTTACACTACTCATAAAGTCCTGTACAACATTTGGACCAGTTGGATGCTTCCAAAGTGCTTGCTTTATGATGGCCCAGTACTTTTCAATTGACCGCAGTTTCGGTGCGTTCGGGGGGTTGAGACGCTTCGGCCAGAAAACCGTAGGACCATCGTGGGACCTCAGAAGAGGTAGTAGACGTTTTTGGAGGCATTCCTTTAAGTACACCTGCCCATTGACCGTTCCAGTTGTCACGAATGGGGTGCTCCGCTTTCCACACGAGGAAATTGCTTGCCAAATCAAATATTCTTCTGCTTTCTAACGTCCTCAGGGACATCGAATTTATGATGAGCAGTGAAAAAGTGGAGCCCCGGAAGCTGCCGGAAGTCTGCTTTTACATAGGTCTCATCACCCATAACGAGGCAACATCTGGGTGTAGAGCTTCCGTGCACGTGATTTACCTACCGTATTCTGCCGTTCATCGCGATTAGGCGCTATTAGGATTCAGTTTTTTCGCCAAATCTCGAACTGAACTGTTGGGATTCCTCTTGAAAGCTTGAACTACCCGCTTGTGATCCTTAACACTATACGGAGATCCTTGTTTGCCACTTTTTTCTTTCCGATCGATGGTTAAACGTTTTAAATACGAGACACCATAGAATGTACCATTTCCAACTTCCTGCTAATGGCACGTTGAGAAAGATCCGGATTGGTGAGGTACGTGCGCAAAATTTCTTTGCGCCGCTGCTGTTCTTCCGACCCCATCTTCGCTACTTACACAGCGTAAGCAAATACACATTGAACTCATTTCACTAAAATTTCAATGGAAAATACCCAATAGGTAAAAAGTTATAGCCATTTAAAAGTGGTGCAATTTGATTCTGTACAAACTTTATTCGGCTCATGGTTGCACTTCGCCAGCATTGTAGACCGTCGTGTCAATATTGGGTGGCATGCGGCCAACGTCGGCATGCTATTTTGACATGCTAGCAGATGCCGCTACTTCGTCACATCAAAGGGCAATTCGACTGCCGCAACAAAGTGACGCTAGTGAGCAAGTGATTGCTAACGTATTCTAATTTGAAAATTGTGTTGCTTAAACGTCTGTTTGCGCAACTGATGCGTCTTCCAGCAACTGATGTATTGTTCGTTCACCTCCTCCACGATACATCTTCCATCCTTCGTAGATCGTACGCAACACCTCCCGTTCAAAAACAGCCAGGGCGCCTTGGTCTTCTACGAGCAATGTCTATGTTTTGTGGACGTGGAGGACTACCGGTCTAATTAATGTCTTGTAGATGCTCAACTTTGTAGTTCGGCGAACCATCATGCGCTTTTATAGGTCTCTGCTGGTGCCGCTATCGGCGGTCACAAATGAGCCCAGATACACGAATTCGTCTACCGATTTCGACACCATCTACCGATTTCATCACCGTCTACCTGAACTCGTGGTGGAAGGCAAATATTGTCTTCTCGCCAATAAGTCTGATGTGCGTTCCACCATGGTCTTAAATTTACTTGCTACAATATCAACGTCACTGGCGATTCTAGACTTTCTGAAGATCGTACCACTCGTGTCTATCCCTGCTCTTCAAATCACACGCTCCAATGTAATGTTAAATAGCAAACATGATAATCCATTACCTTGCCGTAACCCTCTCCGAGATTCGAAGGGAATCTTGAGTATCCCTGAGTCTCGGATGACACACATCACTCGATCCATCGTTGCTTTGACGAACCGCGTCAGTTTTTCTGGAACTTCATACTCGTGCATGATCTGCCATAGCTGGTCTCGATCGATTGTGGCGTAAGCTAATTCGAAATCGATCGCCCCGAATCGCGAAAATCTGGTCCGTAGAACTGGGCACCCATGAATCCGTTGGTATTGCCCCAGGAACTGCTTTGCAATTGGTGACCGGCGCACAGTGGGACGAAATAAAAAAAGTGGGACATTGGTATTTGCGGCGAAACAATGAGATGTAGACCATTGATTTCTTCTACAATTTTTCTACATTTTTTAAGTACTTTATTTTTGTGCTAACAAATTTGATTTAAAGGGTGTATACACCTAGATAAAAAAATAACTTTTTATTTTTGGTTTAAATCGATAATAATGTATAATAACATTGTAGATCAAATCTATTTCATGAAACTTTGTAGAAGACAAAAACTTTCTATCTCTTAACTAGACGAAGTTGTAGGGTGAAAAAGGAATGCAAAATGTAATACCCCTTAAAAATCGTGTTTTTACCATAACTTTTTTGTTTGAATTTTCTCATTGTTTCAATGTTTTACAATGTTTTAGATATTTTAAAACACACTTCTTTGTCGAAGACAGCTAATCATTATCTCCTTATTTGAAGAATTTACGTCAGTTTTAATGAATTTTTAAGCTATCTTCGAGGATGTTAGATTACAGGTTAGCAGGTATTAGAAGCTAAACTTTACGTTAATTTATTCAGTAACTAATACCCTTCAAAATGATGTACACATTATAGGGGGGTCCAAGAGGGCAGTTAACAAATTTTCAAAATGGAAACTAAGTTTTTTATTATATTATAGTGCGTTTAAGTGATTTTTTTCATCTCTTTTAATAAACATATGGACTTGCTATTAATTTTTTCAAAAAAAAAGGCCAATTTATTAGATAACGAAAAACACTCCATCGTTCTACTGCGAATCTTCCTCTTCATATTCCGAATCTTCATCGTTGGAGGAATTTGACACCTCTTTGTTCAAAGCTTCAGGTTCTTTCAAAAATTGCAATGCATCTTTTCTGAAAGGCTTACATTTCCTTTTCGAAATCTTTTGCATTGAAGAAATCAGTGGGTCTGAAGATACCAACAAACGTTTGAAGATGTCCTGATTCGTGGCTACACTGTTAAATGTTAACATATAAATAAAGCTAAGTGTTTGGTAGATATAAAATAGAAGCTATATGTACCGTGAACATTTCCTTGCTCGATGCTCTCGAAAGTTTTTAATGTCCTTATTCCGACATTCTTGAGGCTCCTCCGATAGATGACCGACGGGAATAATGGAAGCTCTTATAATGTCTGCTCCATGAATTAAAACACGATGTACGCTGGATGGCATTTTGTACCAGCCGTACAGCTTCACATATTGCTGGGCAGTTTCAGTAAGATATATCCTAAACTTTTCTGCATTTATCTCAAATCCCGAAGAAATAACTGACAAAATGTTGGAAAATTTCTCAATGATGTCTACGTTCAATCCCGTAATAGATGCTGTGACAGACGGATCATCAAAAAACCTTCTGCCTGTGTTTCCATCATTTGATGTACCTGGGCCTTGCTTGGGAACGTCTATTATGAGGCCCATCTGTCTTTTAAACGCTTCTTGGATGTATTTTTTACGGGCCACGATACTTTCTTTTTCATGAGGTTTTCTAGCTTGCCAACATTTAACATCCAATCGATAAGCAATATGTAGCAGGCATTCCATAAACCTAATTTTTAAACATAATAATAAATTAGTTAACAAGAAATAATAAATGTCATGTTCATATGCAAAAACTTACCGAATATGACAATGAAGTGTGGAAAAGCCGAATTTAAGCATCTCCTTGTTGGGTATTTTCATTTCCATTTTGCTTACATCATTAAACTCTTTGGGTGAAGCTCCACAAACATAGCACTTTTGACATGATACTTTAGACACAGCGCTACACACCTTACCATCTACCATGTTGCATATCATTGTATGATTGATGTTGATTTTCGAAAGTGCGGAATTTTGAGTGATGGTCGTAGTTAATTGAGCTATTTGATCATCCACATTTTTCTTCTCTTTTATGATAAGTTCCTTAGATTCATTGGCAAATTGATCCTTATTGGGCGGCAGAACCGTGTAGATGATGAGCGGATGTTTTGCCAAATTATTTTTTGACGGGCAGGTCTTGACTCGCATTTGTACAGGAACTGAAGATGAGATAATAATAGAACTATAGTCAATCTGATTGTCTGCAAAGCCTTGTTTGTAGTTCGATTGGCCAGAGGTACCATCTAAGCCCCATTTTGAAACAAGTTCAAGATCCATCAGTTCAGCGTCAGAGATAGTAATCAACACTTCATCTTGAAGAACAACTAGCTGCTTAGCCGTATGGTCAAGAAGAGCTTGAAGCTTTACTTCAGATATTGATTCCGAAACAGTAATGTATTCTTTCGATGGAATACATTTTTCACGAGCTTTCATGAGGACTTGATACGATGGATAGATTTGAAGAACGTTGCACATTTTGTTGTTTTGTCTCATGCTTATCCACAAAGATTTCGAAAAATTTCCGTCAATATAGAAGCATAATGCTTCCTCTTCTGTAAGTTTCCGTGCATGCTTAGCGGGTGACACATTTTGTGCTTTCCAAGCTTTTCGTATGCGTGTCGATCGTGTTGGGGTCGATTGCATTGCTTCTGGTGATAAGTTTAGCTGCATCTTCATTACCTTCACGACTAGCGTTCATTTGCAAAGCAAATGAAAGCTTAGAAGCAGACCTGTTCTTGCTGAGATCAGCAACTCGTCTCCTCTTGCTCCGAACAGTCAGCTTATCGAAAGCTTTTTTTTGCTGAATATTTATAGAAGAATGTGATCCAGGAAAGAGTTGTCCAGAAAGCCACGTTTTATAACAGCTTTGAAAATGAACTTTGTTTCTTTTGCTTTGTTGCCATTTTTGTTGCAGTCTGGAGCAAAACCAGGTAACAGCTTTTTTATGCTTTGGTGTGAATTTTTCTCCACCCATTTTCTCCTTAACACACTTCAACACATTTTCATTTCTTTTTTCTGGATCTGATTCAAACCAAACAGCACACATTTCAGTTCTGAGAAGACTACACATTTTTCACTTTTGAAAACTTGTCAACTACAACCGAGCTACATTCGGATCAGCTGACTGCATCACAGCATGCTTGGAAAAATAAAGAATCAGCCACAATGTTAGTGGCAATGCGGCATTGCGGCAACGTTGCAAGACCAACTTCATACACCGAACAACCAATCTAGTTGCCAGTCAAATCGGGCATGCCGCGTTGCCTTTGTCATAAAAGATGAAGAAGGGGAGTGTGCTCTAACGTGGGTCTATGGATTTAAGATTCGGCCTGTGCTTAAAACTCGAGGTAAATATGTTTTCACCTTTTTTTTCCTTAAAATAATAAATATACAGTAATATTGCCTCGTTGACATATCAAAATGAGAATAAATTTAATGAAAGTTGATTTTTATCTATAGTTCGAATTCTAGATCCATAGACCTACATTAGAGTAATTTCCTCTATAAAGGAAAAAGTAGTAAATCGTATCAAAATATTATTTGGGAAGATGAAGAGGAAGATTCGCAGTAGAACGATGGAATTTTTTTCGTTATTTTGTTCAAATAAGCTTCATTATTTAATAAATTGGCCTTTTTTTAAAAAAAAATTAATAGCAAGTCCAAATGTTTATTAAAAGAGATGAAAAAATCACTTAAACGCACTATAATATAATAAAAAGCTTAGTTTCCATTTTGAAAATTTGTTAACTGCCCTCTTGGACCCCCCTATAATTTGTACATCAGTTTAAAGGGTATTAGTTACTGAATAAATTAACGTAAAGTTTAGCTGCTAATACCTGCTAACCTGTAATCTACACATCCTCGAAGATAGCTTAAAAAATTCATTAAAACTGACGTAAATTCTTCAAATAAGGAGATAATGATTAGCTGTCTTCTACAAAGAAGTGTGTTTTTAAAATATCTAAAACATTGTAGAACATTGAAACAATGAGAAAATTCAAATAAAAAAGCTATGGTAAAAAAACGATTTTTAAGGGGGTATTACATTTTGCATTCCTTTTTCACCCTACAACTTCGTCCAGTTAAGAGATAGAAAGTTTTTGTCTTCTACAAAGTTTCATGAAATGATTTGATCTACAATGTTATTATACATTATTATCGATTTAAACCAAAAATAAAAAAGTTATTTTTTTTATCTAGGTGTATACACCCTTTAAATCAAATTTGTTAGCACAAAAATAAAGTATTTAAAAAATGTAGAAAAATTGTAGAAGAAATCAATGGTCCACATCTCATAGTTTCGCCGCAAATACCAATGTCCCACTTTTTTTTATTTCGTCCCACTGTGCGGCGGTGGCATAGAATTTGGGAGAACAACTTGCAGGCGACGATCAGTGATAGATGCCATTTACTGCTATACAAGCGACTGGTCAACCTGGTTTTTTCAATAGGATCTGGGCATTTATCGCTCCACTACAGTTCAGTATTGACGATATTCAAATATGTTTTGATTCCCTTTTTCAAATGTACTCCATTATGGTGATGGCACATTTTTGCTGTAGTGGTCCAATCTGTCCAAACTGGCGAATCTTCAACAAACCTGGTTGTGTTGACTCGACAAATCTGGCCAAAAATTGACCGGGTTTCGGGGAACCTTAATGAATGCTAGTACATGTTTTTTCGTTGATGCATAACTGTCCGTTCATATTGTTGGTTGTGATGAACATCGGAGTCTTCCGGCTACAGCTGCAAATTCCCTGCCAGATCATCAGCTCACCAGCAAACTTGTCCGCAAAAATAAGATTGTATTTCTCAGCAACAACCCCAATAAAACTGCTGGACTGACGTCCAACTTTAAGGAACGCTCCGTTGTCTATAACAATGTGTCCTTTGAATTCGGCTAGCAACTGGCCATACAGCTCACGGGTTTCATCGAGAGTTCCACAGCTAGTAACCATCCTTCTGCTTCCCCGATGTATGTTTCAGACTTCTTACGAAAATGTTTCTCGAATTCAAAAACTCCAAAATCTATCAGGTTTTTAGGTACTCACCCTCACAAATATTTGCAAGGAGAACTAGAAGCAAGACTTCAGCTGATTGCACATGTTTGATAATTCCGGAGCTTCTAACTGGAAGATACGATTCGCTTTGTTGATAAAGGGCAATACGTAGCTCAAGAAGTGGTGCTAATCGGGTGATTAAGATGGCAGAGAAGGCGCTGTGAGATTTGATCCAAAACCAACGACCCTTTTTTATAATCGCACCGATCGATGTGGAACTGTTTAACAAATGCATAATATACATATAGATTTTCGCATTGCAAATTTATATGAAAGATAACATAAAATCACATTCGAAATAACTTTCCTTCGAGTAGCAAAAATGACTATCGAGATCATTATTCTATCTTCCCAAAATTCCTCTGCGTGAATGCATTAAAAAAAATCATAATTGGTAGAACAGTATTTTTGCAGAAGTCTCTGCAGGAAATTCTTCCAATAATTATGGAGTAATCTCTTGAGAAATTTTGAAACAAACACTTCTCCAGCGGATCACTTGCGGAAAATATTGAAATAAATTCTGGAGAACTAAATTTACGAATCCTTGCAGACATTCTTCACAAATTAAAAATAAAATCATCAAGAAGCCCTTGCGGATTTTAAAAATTTTGAATTAAATATGTGAGATTATGGAATTCTTGTAAAAATTTCTGTTTAGATTTTTCGATCAAATCAGGATTCCTTAGGTATCACAAAACTTCACAAGTTCAGGGAATCTTCCAAAAATTTTATCACAAGAAAGTTTTGAAAAATGCCAACGAAATTCCAGTAGAAACTCCACAAAGAATCTCTGGAGAAATGCCTACAAACTCCTGAAGAATACCAATTAATACCCCAAGCAACACACATGTTTTATAACGGTTGAAAATACTTTCATATTACTATATTTGTTATATAAAAGGTTACTCAACATAAAATCAAGAAGATGTGTTACTCGGGACACCAAAAGGAATATGTCAAGGAATGACTTTTCATAGAATCTTTGGGAAATTCTATAAAATTTTCATAAAAAATTGTCTTAAAAAAATTTATGGAGAAATCCCCCAAATGATGTCAAACACAAACTGACTTTTGTGACTAACTGTGTCATCTGTCACTGTGATGTCAGTTTTTCCTTTGTTCCATGGGCCTAAAATAGCACACTGAAAGTAGAATTGGTAAAAAGTATGGATCCTAAAATCTTCTTTTTTTTCAATTTGAGGCATTTAAGTGGACAAGCAATTGCCAAAAATCTTAAAAATGTTCGTTCATCTCGACAATCTGAAATTTTTTCATACAGATATCTGTATGTAAAAAGATGAACAAAAATCCGTGTCAATCTACAGAGAAAAAATAATCAATTTTAACAAGCACGTAAAATTTCCCCTCGTTTAATTCCAAGCTGAAGGAAGCGTAAACAACGCAATTGGTTGTAGTCTTTGATGCGCCATACAACAATGTTTGCAATTTTTCATACAACAGGCTTGATTTAGGCGTTATCTGGCTTAAATTTACATAAAATATCCCATTATTTTCTGCCAAATCTATAAATTTGGCAGAAAATAATGGGATATTTTATGTAAATTCCTATAGCTATAGCATTCCCTTTAAGTGCATTAGATAACGCAGAAAATTCAATGTTTCTTTTTATCTGTGTAGGTAAATCTGTGCATGTGGCAACCAGAGGAAAGAAGAGAGCGATAGTTCTTGAAGCCTGCAACTTTTGGTGTGGCGCTAGTGACGATTTGCACATTTCAAGCTCGGTTCGCAATGGATTATATTTCCTTACAATATTGCTCCTACCAAACTACTAGTATCAGTAATTTAGATGAAAAATTATAGTATCTGGCTAATCAATAATGAAAAAATACAATCCTTGTGATAACCACTGCACTAAGTACGAGGGGGAAGATTTTTTTCTCAAATCAAATAAACGACAAAACACGACAACTTCCGCCGCGGATATTGTGTTAGCTGCATATTGCCTTCAAGAAAACCGAGCTGTCAAATAAGCACCACACGCAGCACCAAGTTTTCGGCTTCACGGTTTTTGTTCGTGGATGACAGTCCTTCAGTCTTGTGGTGGCAACCCTGTCTGGATGCGACCCAACAGCGATGAGGTTCGCTCTACACGATAAGCTTCCTTTACCCATTAATGGGTACGATTTATTATTATTGTTATTCCTCCTGTGGAAATTTTTGTGCACTAATTCAACATAGGGAAGGCCCATTAATTATGTCATTCAGTAAGGGGGAAGGGGGGTTTGGGAAAAAGGTGATGATCCAAACAAAAAAATTGATGGTCCATACAAAAAACGTGTCCAGGGGGGGTAATAAAAAGTCACTTTTTTCGTGACATAATTAATGGACGTTCCCATACTAACTCGACTCTGGATCCGTTTTCGTTCGGTAATTCGACAAAGATTTTTCATTAGGGCTTAACTGACAAACGTAAACAATGGCTTCTTTCGTAAATTTCTCGTGGCACAAAGGCTACCAATTTAAGTCTCCAGTTCTAGATCTTCCAAATTACCGTGATGGGTAGGCGAGTTTTCAATGATGAGTAATTCGCGGAAAAAGCCATTGTTTACGTTTGTCAGTTAGGACCTAATGAAAAATCTTTGTCGAATTGTGAGTCATAGTCAGTGTTGGGTGCAACCTGCGCCACCTGTGTATCCCTGCAATATCACTTCGCGACAGGCCTGGTGACACCCATTTGACAGCGAGCCGTCATTATAGATCATTGCTCCGAATCCTCACTTGTGACAGTTCAGGAGCTTGTTTACAAGGTGTTAGAATTTGGACCGCTCAAACGAAATTTTCCATTGGCTTTTCCCGGATTCTATACGATTAGATTCAGAAAATGATGTAAAAATATGCACTGGTGTCTGTTTTCCGGCAAGTTAAATTCACGCGCAACAAATTCTTAGCACAAAATCTCAAACCGATCTTACCGAAAATATTCTAAGTCCACTTAAACAAGCTCCCTGAACTGTCAAAACTGCATTGATGACGCCTTCATGCAATGATCTATTATTTCCACTGATACCATTATTACTCCTGAAGAGATAGAACTAAAAGTTTTTGATAGGTAGTTTTTTTTTGCTTGTTTCATATGAAAGCTTTTTCTAAGTTTCATAACAAAGTATCATCCTGTTGTGCTTCACTAAATTCGTACGAGGAGACCAAATGTAAGAAATAGTATTGTGTAACGATTTTCCTATATTTTTGTAACGATTTTCCCTATAAATATAGCTTTGAGCTCGCCACACACCTAACCCCTGCGTGCTGCAAAGAGCCTCCGAAAGTTCCCCCAACAGTCAGGCCTAACCCAGGTTTAAAACCGAAAACGACATTATATTCGTTTTTCGACAGTTCCAGTATCCGAATTTCAATACTTGAATATACTTTCTCACGCCAGTTAGACTTAGATCAATGTAGTGCTTATTCGACTTATTCTGAAATTTCCGGAATGAGCTGTCTGCAAACAAATTCGCGTGACTTCAAACTTAGTAGCTGCAACTCTGGAACTATTTGCTCAAAGATAAGTCAAAATTACAGTCAAACCCTCTGGAGATACGATCGCAAATATAAATACTCAGATAGCTTAACCGACCACTCGATTGCCCCCACCCCGTCTCTCCCGTAATGCATTTCTTTTCCAAGTCAAAACATTGCACCGTTTTACAAGATAATGGAGAAATGCTATCTCCATCGGCTTAGCAGTTAAGTTAAAACCAACACCGGGCGCTGCATAATTTGCACATAATCACCCCGCAAGTGGCAACAAAACGATCTTAAATCCATTTCACCGGCCGCCGGCGTTGGCACGCAATCTGATCACTTTGCCCCGCCGTTGTCTCTCGGGAACAGTTAGTCCAAATTCCTATCATCAGCATCATAATCTTGGCGCGAGCGCTTAGAAGAATTACGGTGCTGTTGGGGCTGAGAAAGTTGACGCCGTTGACGCGTGCGCGCTGCTAGGTTATTCCATTGTTCCTCTGGTAGTCGCTCCAGCCCGGAGGGGGGGTTTGAATATTTGCACAGCTCCCCCTCCCCAACCATACTCCGGTGCCATCTAGCTTTGAGCGTTTAAAGATGATCAGACGCCCACGCGCCCACGGAGAAAGAAATGTCTGCGCCTGCGGAAACAATAGGAATCCCAGCAGAGATAATAGTTGTGCCTGTGCATTCTGTCATAACTAGTTGGCACTTTGAAAAGCTCACCTTTTAATTAAAATATTCATTAGCCTTGTAAATGTGGTAATGGCTGCAAAGCTCTGAGTCGTAAAGTGCCGTTTTGTTTACAAGCTGTTCAATTTTTCATCTCATAATTTATCAGCATTTATCAATCTCACGAAACGACCCAAGTTCAAAGTATTAATTAGCGTGTCTGGGTTCGCAGAGCGTTGGCGAAATAGTCAGCCGTCGTTGTTCAATATGTTCACAATCACATGCTGCGCAGTCGAAAGCTTGGAGTTTGTTCCCAGCACATACCGGCAGAACGGCGCGATGCAATAAGACGACAACGTCGACGACTAGAAAAATGTCGCCCACACATGATTCCGATTACACATGGCTGACTCGCGCGATAGATTTATGAATCTGGTGCCTCAAAATGCCACGCTAGCCGTTTTCTTCGCTCAACCATCGGGGAGAAGAGCCTGTTTGTTCTCTAACAAGCGCTCCACGATAATTACCGGCATAAACAATCCACTTCTCCTTACCCGGAGAGTTGGGAACTGTGAGTGTGTTTGAGTTTATGTGATCGACCAAAGAGTCACAGTCGCGTCGTTGTCGCGTTCGCAAGGAGGTTCGAATTTTTTTTCCTGTTAATTTGCTTACGAGCAGCGTTTAATTTTACAGCTACATCATCATTTCTCTCCGATTTCACTCGTCATCATCATCATCATCATCCAGAGACGACTGAAGTGGAATGTTTGATGCGCTGATGAAAACATACGCTGGATTGGGGGGAGGGTGGTGGATCTCCCGAAAAGAAGAGCCGTTAAAAAGCAAATCATCATCATCCGTCAAATCGTACGCGCGCGCCATCTACGCACTCTTTCTCTCTCTCTCTCCTTCTCGCACTCTAGGGGCACAAAAAGCGCGAGTTGTCACAGGTCATCGAACTCACCTGTCGGTGGCTGTTGGGGAACAATCGTACCGATTCAGAACCGTGCTAAACCGGCCAGCTTTGACGGCACCATGACGGAACCAGGTTTGCCGTTGCAGCTCTGTACCAGCTCCAGCCAGGGCTTGTTTATTATATGGTTCATTTTTTTCTCTCTTTTCTACATCGAACCGTGATGATGACCGTGTCGTTGCATCTGGGTGAAGTGCAATGACGGAGCAGCAAAATTAAATCGAACCGTAGAATGCATTTCCTTTCCGAAGCATGCAATTAACGACACAACTTTGGGTCGGATTCAGGGTGTAATAAAATGGTCGTGGCTGGGTTCTGCTCGGCTGTAGGTTCCACTTGTTCGTTCTAATGAGGAAGTTAGCAATGGTTGCTCAGTTTTTTCGGATGACTGATTTTGGGTGGCTTTATTTTTCCCTGGTGGCACTTTTCGATCGGCGGGTCAGAGCTGTTGATTGGAAGAAAGTTAAAAAAACACATAAATTTGTGGTTTCAGCTATGATATGTTATGATATGTTATAATAATTATTGCTAAGCGAAATTCCAGCAAGATGAGTTTATAATGTGACCAGTGTTTAGTTAATAATTACAGGGTGTCTAACAACAGGTGTCACTAAAACAAATAGGATTACTGCCAAACAAATCAACCAAATCATAGCATGGATTTTTCATTTGAAAGATACATGTTATAGAAATAAACAATATTAATTCAATACGAATCTCTCGCCCTTTTCCTTGATAACTTTGCGCAAACGCTGTTTACGTATCGCAGCTGACAGGCACGATTTCCTGAGGAATTTGGTCCCAAATATCAGCCAAATGTTTCTTGAGTCGATCTAAAGTAAGCCCTTTTGTAGGGCCTACATGTTGAAGCATATAACCCCAAACAAGGTAGTCACGTGAGTTGAGATCCGGTAAAGATACAGGCCACCACGCTTGTGTCTGGAGCTGGAGCTGAGTCCTGTTGGAAGCAATATGGTGTATTCCCATACAGCGTTGAAGCATGAGGAAGCAGATGGTTCTTCAAAACCTGTTCGATGTAATATTCAGTGTTGATTTTTACGTTAGGTTCTATGACAAGAAGAGGAAGTTTTCCTTTTCGTGAAATGGCGCCCAATACCATGATTTTCGATACATTCTGATAGCGTTCTACAGCCAGTTTGTCTCTTGGGATATCGGCATGACTTTTGCCATACATACGATCATTTTATTGATTATGACTGGCCTGAAGGAGGAAGAGCAGTCACCGTGCCAAACCAAAAGACTTCTACTTCTTTTGACCCTGGCTTGCTTTTGACGCTCCGTCAACCCGTGAACCCATTGTTTCTTGTACGGCTTGCATTCCAGATCATGTCTGAGGAGCCTGTTACTTGAAGCAGGGACATTTGAAATTGTTTGCTCAATTTACGTCTGGATTACGTCTTATTCCCTCACACATTTGATCTTTTTCTTCGTTCTGGCAGTTCGTCTGGCACCTCTTTTGTGTCGAATATGGACATTTCCAGTTTCTTTGAACCGTTTCAAAGTAGGAAAAACAAAACGCTTACTCACTCCGAACTGCTTAAAGCTATTGAATTTCTGACACGGTCTAAGCTTTCGCAAATGTAATTTTAAAACTTGCTCCCGTATGGCTTCCATGGTAGCTGATAAATATAAAGAAACGGAATCGCTTATTTATCTTCAGCAATAAGCTGTCAAAATAATACATTCAAAGGGGTATAATCAATTCCGGTGTTAAAATTACCCAGCTGAAATAAAATAAAAATATGACACCTATTGTGAGACACACTGTAGTTTTCAAATAACGAAAAGCCTTTTTCAAATCTTCGATATGCTGATGAATAAGTTTAGGTGGTCAAGTTGCTATTTTGAAGAAATGGGTTCGATGGCTCACTGGGCATAAGTTTAGCAATTAAACCCAAGATTCATCTTGTTATTTTCGATTTATGCCTTAATCTACCAGCTGTGCCAATCGGTCGTAACGCAAGCGTTAACCATCTCCTTACATAAATCAAAGCTTAGGTGGCAAATTTGAGATGTCATCTACTAAGTGTCAAAGAAAAAAAATTCTTTGCAACGCTTGTAAAGACTGTACTCGAAAAACATAAGACACTCAAAAATGGTCGCCAAAGATTATTTTTAGTCAGATTTTCATCAAACTTTCAGGGGATAAACTACAACATTTTGATTAGGTTTCTATTTCATTGGTTTATTGAATGTTTTTTTCCATAAGGGAATGCCCTCATTTGGCCCTTGGCACCATTCGTAAGGTATTTGTGCAATAATGAAACATTACAATTAATTTTTGAAAAAATTCCGCCTTTGAGTCTTAACCAAATCAATAACATAAAAAATGAATAAACCGCTATCTGGACTATTTGTTAACGAATATTTATGAAAGTTTCTGTGTGACCGAATCATTATCTCCTTTGTGGTAAAATGAAGCGTTTCACACAACTTTTGAATATTCTCTGTTTATGTATGAACATCAATGACCCAACGACTGTGAATACGAGGAAGTCTTGGAATACAAATCCGCCAATCACGAAACTATTGAACTTAGGGTAAACAATGTCAACTGGCAAACAATTCTTAGGAATGAAGGAAATATCGAAACAGTTGTAGATATATTTTACAAAATTGGATTGGAAATTATTTTCCAAGAAATACTTGTAAAGGAAAAACAACGTCTCAGAAACACAAAGAATCTAGTCTGGTACAACAGACATATAAAAAATCATGAAAACCAAAAACAAAAAGCTCATAAAATATACAAAACAAGATTTAGCAAACCATTTGGACATATGAAATCAACTTTATTAAAATCAACTTTAACAACTTTATTAGTAATGCATTTGCAGAATATAATGCAAAAACTGAAGCTGAAATTAGGTCTTGCTTGAAGAACTTCTTTAATTACGTGAAAACTAAATTGAAATCAGACAACTTTCCTTCAATAATGCAACTTGACGAAAATGTCGGGGATAGCTCAGAAAAAAAATAGTGATCTCTTTGCAATTTTTTTTTTCAAGAAATTTATACGAAATTTTTAGAAAATGATCGTGATCGCGATTGTTTTGCATTTCATCCAGAATTTTCAAGGTATATTGGAGTCAATCAAATTCAAGTACAGGACATTTTTCTGGCTTTAAGGACTTAAGATGCCTCAAAAGAAGCTGGATCTGATGGAATTCCTCCAGTATTTATGAAAAATCTTGCAACAGAGCAAACTGCTCCATTATTTGGCTCTTCAATATGTCAATGGAATCTGGAATCTTTCCAAAAATATGGAAAAGGTCAGCACTAAGCCTACCTTTATATCTGGCCGAAAATCTTACATACTTAATTATTGTGGTACAGCCATTATCTCTCGCATTTCGAAATTTTATTCTGAGAAAAAAAAAGCTTATTTATGCCGAAGATATGGATTCTTGGATATTCTTGGAAATAAGAAATCAGGAGGACATCAACATAATCCAGAAAGGAATACACATATTTCACCCATGGTGCTCGAAAAGCCTACTGCCACTAAATATAAAAGAGTTTAATTTAATATCATTCAGCAGAAAACGAAATTCACCAAATATATAAATCGCATTGGGAAATCAAATTGTTGGAAAATGTGAAAGAGTTATGGATTTAGGAGTTATCTTAAATTCTAAACTAAATTTCAATGACCACTATAACACAATTAAACATAATTGCAGCGAATTGATTCAACTAAAATTTTATCAACACTTAACTTCTATATTCCTTCGTGGCAACGTAGAAGTAGGAACTTATTCATAACGAATCATTACCGGGCGAGATGAGCCATTAAATCAAACTTAATCAAATTATAATCAACACTGCGAGACTATTCGCCTAGATATGTTGAGCGAAACTTGAAGAAATATTTCAACAGCATACGAAATAAAACAATCTAATAAAATTTTATGAAAGCACTCTCCACTTAAGCAATAGTGGGGCCAACTACTCTTGATAATTGATTATGACGATGTCACACCACATACCCCCACAATGGCTTGAGCTGGACGATTTATCTTTAAGATAAATTAGCATTGAACAATAATGTTAATACAAAAACCGATCTGATTACAAATTAAGATATTAACTCCTGAGTCCCTTTCCATCACTATATAGGGTACGGGACGGGGTTTAAGCAGTTTATTCAGCACCTGGGATATTTGATGAAGCTGTATGTAATCTTTAATCAGAACTGCCAATATTTAGGCGTTAATCCCTCTGCTTACTTTTGATTTATCGGAACATACCTTCAGAAACGAGCATTAGACTAGGGAAATTTCATAGCCATGGAATAAAGTTCCCAATTGCAGGGACTTATTGAAAGCATGCGGATTGCTTTCCGATCGAGAAAATCAGCACCAACATTTGATAAGGGCGAATCTGCTTTTGTAAACAAACACTTTGTCTGCTAATTTATCGGAAGTTGAATACAATTCCTTCAAATTGTATATATCAGCAGATAGAGATAAAGCTCCTTTTCCTTTAAAGAGTGTTTAATTTGCATTTGTGACCTTTTGGTCAAGAGACAATGACAGCAGGTTATGAGACAGACGTACTCGACCAAACTTTTCGTTTGTCATTGATCTTTAGATTGACAATGTGTATTTCCCATTTCATTGACTCTCACGGAAAAGACAAAGCGACAAACGGAAAAAGTGACGCCAAACGGGACGCTTTATTTGAAAATAAACAAAATTGCTTACATTTAATGCAAGATACAGCGTAGACAGACAGCTTCACGTTACAATAAACGAATCCAGGTTGAAAAAGAAGAAGACACCGAGTGATAAACCTGACAGCTCCCATATTAAAGTATAGGATGAATATTTTAAAATGCTTCTGATAAATTGAAATGAAACTTTAATTTAAAGTGGTTTGTTGTATGATGGAAAAAAAAATTCCAAACTGCAAAATAGGGGCATTCTTTGTATTTTATTTTTATTTTGCTGAAAATTTCTTTAATGAGTAGTTTTGTTTTTTTCCCACCATTCAACAAACCGCTATTAAGGGGGGATATACAGTTAGAACGTGAAAAAAAAATTCATTTTTGAAAAAAATTCAAGGAGAACTTTTAACTCAAACCAATCGACTTATTTTTACAATTATAAGTGTATCCATGTAGTAAGCAAAAAGATTTTTTTAATTTTTTTTTTTCAACAAAATGGCGGCAGTTAGAGTGCGTTGAAAATGTCGATGTATTTTGCTTGTGCCGACTCTCCTGGTCGCAGTTTTGATTTGAAACCTGCTAACCCATTAAATTACATTAATTACATTGACATTTAGTTGATGAATTAAAAAAATAAATTAAAAAATAAAATTTGAACTTTTGGCCTAACTTTTTTGAAAAAATCCACATTTTTTCCGCCATTTCGTCTCATTTTTCCATTTTAATAATAAAATATTACACTTATTTTTTATTCATCTAGAAGGTAGTACTATTATAAAGAAATCCTGTAAGTTTCATCTTAATCGAATAATTAGTTTTTGAGTTATCACCGGCATAAACTCCGAAAATGCTGTTTTGAGAAAAACGCGTTGAAAGTTTTAATTATCGGCCTGCGCGCGAAGAAGGCGTCTTCGGAAAACGATGAAACGAAACACTTGGAGTTCGAATTTCGTAAAAAGTTTCAGGAGCGTATTCAACAGGAAATTTACTAACTTTTTATGCAATTAAAAAAGGTTTTTTCGGTCATTCTAACTGTATATCCCCCCTTGATTGGAATTTTATTTGATTTTTTTTAGAAACATCTCACAATGTTCGTCCTATACTTTAACATGGGAGCTGTCAGATTTATCACCACTCGGTGTCAGTGCACAGTAATTTCATTCCATACAAAAGGCGGAAAAATTCAAACAATTGATTTTCGATAGCTAAGTTATGCGTTTTCAAGTAATTTTGGGTCGCTTATTTCAAATTAGGTATAGAAAATTGTCGTTTAAGGCCGCACTAATAAGATTTGGTCACTTTATGATCCCCTGGAATATCCTGAACATCCAATAAAATGGTGAATTCATTAGTTTCGTCCTAAAGTTATACAATTTATCTCAAAACCATTTGTACATTAAAAAGGTTGCAGTAAAACGATGTAGAGAACAGTTTACGACGCTGATTGGCCATAACATGGTTCTTCAGGAAGTTCCGGAACATCCGTCAGAATTGATAATTCAGCACTTCTTTTTGGTGAAGTTGGATGAATTGGTTCTTTGAATTTCGCTATGTTTGGTAAGCGTTTTCTTATTAAAAAAAATATGCGACTCTAATTTTTCATTTTGTCATTAGGGTGACTCATTTTGAGATAGAGTGGTCCAAAAAACTGTAATTTTAGATAAAATACTTTTTTCAAAGAATTATTACTTATAGTTTTCAGAAAAACTAAAATCTTGTTTCTGGGTCATGCACAATCTTAGCTCTAAGGGGGGTGGATTTTGAAGTTTTTTAACAAGCAAAATACAGGAAAAACGAGATGAAATGACACTCACGTTTCGACATTCTCGACAACAGTTTAAAACAACCGGCAATATATAAACAAATTAAAATAAACAGAGGCTCAAACCCCGATAAAACAGATCTCACGATGCAAAGAAACAGAACTGCCGTCCTGTACACTCTAACAAAAATTTACCGTAATATGCATCAGTTTTTACCCAATTGGTTTGTCGTATTTTCATTTTCACTTACATCAAATGTGTAATTAAAAATTGCTGGTGGATCTTGTAAAATCAGGACAAATAGTCAATTGTGAGAAATCAGGCAGGACGCTTCAAAACCATCTCAAAATCAGGATATGTCCTGCTGAATCAGGACAGTTGGTATCCCTAAAATAAGGTCCAGTAGTAATTTTAAACGCTTTCGGATTTAGATTTGAGATTATCAAATATATTCTGAAACTTGTTGTAAACGTAGCATTCGGAACTAGATTTTGAGTGCAACAGTATTTATTATTTCAGGATTCAAATACATCAAATAAAGCTTTCAATTTCAATTCAGTTATATTTGTTTGTAAGTCACAACTTGTTTACGGGGAACAAGGTTTACATCACTCGTAATATTAATTATTTTTAAAAGTGTTCACTCCGAATTCCGGCTCCGAAATTTCGTGCAAAAGTGGTGAGAAACTGAACTCTGTTGAGCGGAAAAATTCGGATTACACAGTTCGGGACCTGGCCCTAACGCCGTCTCTCAATTGATTATAAGCTTACTTTCTTCTCTAAATCCACACACCCATCTCCACCGCAGAGAATGAATCTCTAATTCCTCAGTGGGCAGCCGACCGAGCGGTTGGATAGATCCATTTCAATAAACAGCGCGAAATAATTGACGTTAGTGCCAATTACGCCATTAATTAACGATCGGGAAGCTTCACTATATGGACCCCTACTACCGGCCCGGCACGATCGGCCACCATTATTGCCCGGGCTGTAAAAATCTATTTGTTGGAAAATTAGAAGCAAACTTCATGTGGGATCGCGCCTATAAGCTTTATGGCTTTATATTCTCAGCATCCCTCCCGTCGCGGCTTCCCGTCGACCCCAGTGGATCAGCGTGATTTTACGGCTCCTCTATCCGGAGATCAACCGACCGTTCGTGATGCGTACGATATCGGTTGAAGAGGCACATTTCACACGGCACTTACTTGCCTAGGGTCGTAATGACCTTCGCTAGGGGGAAAATTGCAAGCCCACTACCCTTCTTGAAACCTCCGCCAATAAGTTCATTACGTGGCGCGTACTTAAAATTGTAATTAAATTAATGTGGGATTAACTTTACTACTCATCTCGCGCTGGTCGAGTGGTCTAACGGTTTCCTATATCGTGAAATATCAATCTCAGCTGAGTCAGAACCTACCACTACTGAGGCCAACGTTGTGCAGCCATGACAGTGCGCCTTTTTTTTCTGCACAAAGCAACCATTAACAACAACGACGACGACGACGATGACAATAGAAGAGTTGGCGTTGGCGTGATGAAATCATCATCATCATCATCATCGCGATTCCATTGCCAAGTGCGAGGCTCTTCACGAGGTCGATCAATTGCGATATCGCTATTGTCATACGGTCAGAGGTAAATGAACTCTCTCGGTAATCTAGCGACCGCAGATTCTCATAGAGAGGGCAGCACAGTCGTCGGCGACGACGACGACGACGACAACGTGGCTGGTGACACCTTAATGGTGATGGGAATTTTCATATAAACAACAAAATTATCATACTTATTACAGTGAGTTTGCTTCCTCCCGGGGACGGCCAGGGAAAAGGCACTCCCATGAGGTGCCTAGATGCTGAGAATCTAGTTAATCCCTGGTTGTAATTTGTTTACAAATTCCCCTGGACAGTAATGGGGGCTCGGTCGTTCTGTTTCTTCTAACGCAGCTCATAAAAGTCAAATAACTTTAATTGTTAGATTGTGCTGGATCCATGGCTCTCGGTACGCGGAAGCAATGAAACGACGGACAAGAAATGCTGTAGCATCTTCGTAGTTACAAACAAGCGAGGTAAAAGCACGAATTTAAATGGAAGTGACGGGTTCAGTTAAAATAGGCAAATGGGAGTGATGATCCGCATGATTAACTTACCGATTCATGTTTCCAGCGCGGCGGAAAGTGTGGAAAAGCGTAGGCCTCTATTCGGCTCTTTCTCTCCCAGAAGGGCAAAGAACGTATTAAAACAACCCAGTGATTGCTGGCGGAGGATGTTCAGTGAGAACGAGGCTCTTCTTATCCATTAGCTGAGTCGAAGTCGCTACTTTCAGCATGGGCGTAATGAATTTGAACAGTTATAAGGTTATGTCCAATTCCTTCGGATGGCGGTGAGCAATCCAGCATCTTCTGGTTAGGGCTCAGGCACAATATTTTATTTCGTTTTAAAAAAATCTGGAAACGTATGGAATTGACAATCTTCCTCCAGGAAAAGGGCAAATATTGCCTGAGAGCAGGGTTGCCAGATGCACAGATTTATCTTAATTGACACAGATTTTTTTCATTTCTTTTTTCAATACAGGTATCTGTACGTAATGATTACAGATTTTTTAGATAAACCAAGATTTTAAAGATTTTTTAGATGATTTTTGAAGAAAATTTTATGTAATTTCTCAGAGATTCTCGGACATTATCTCAGATTTTTTTTTCTGGCGTTTCAATAGGTATTGTGCAAAAGTTTGTAGGCCTTCTTTAAGGGATTCTTATATAAGTATCTTCTGGCATTTTTTCAAAAAAAATCTTAAGATGGATAACAGTTTTGGAGGAACCACTGAGTTTGTGATGTTTTTTTCATTCTAAAGGCTAGTATGCAGCTCAAGAGTTATGTGCATTAGGATAGGACACAGAGAACAGACATCCAAGCTAGAGTGCCCTCCGTGTGTAAATTTCTGTAACTGCCATTTTAAAATTACAGCTTGTTTCCGTTAGTTTTGGTGATTCGTATCTTGATGGCGCCACCACCCAGCCTATCAAATCTCAAGGCGCGCAGCCTTGAAATTTGATAGGCTGTCAATTTTAGTTTGGTGAAACCTAGACTAGGCGGCGCTGATTTTCCAACGGTTTGCTTTTGAAAATTTACACAGTAAATTGAGAAAAAAATGTTCGAGCCTGGATGTCTGTTCTCTGTGGATAGGACAAGTAATGGTTAAGAAATGCATTTTCCGGTGGAATTACTTGGGGAACGTCCATAATTTATGTCACGCATACTGGCCTGTCAAAAGTGCTCAAAGGGTGTTCCGATCAAAATTTAGTCTAACAGTAATATGTGTGAGTCGATCAAAGTTTTTATTAATAAGTCAAGTTCTTTTCCTTTTTCAAGTTCAGTTACTACAGAATACAGGAGAAATATTCAGCTAAACTTCCTTTCTACCGAATGCCAATTGCCGGGTCTTTCGTTCAACACCTGCCGAAAGATTTCGTACAGTCGCCTTGTCCACTTTATTCACCGCAGAACGCCAGTTTGCCTTGAACTGTTTCTCGCTCACAACAGCTTTTTGAGTTTTCACAAGGTTCCGCTTTACGATGGCCCAATATTATTGGATTGGGAGGAGCTCTGGCGTGTTGGAAGAGTTCTTGTTCTTGGGCACGACTTGAACGTTGTTGGCAGCTTGTCACTCCATGGCCTTTTTCCGTAATAGCAAGATGCCAAATCCAGCCAAAATAAAACGGAACAATTGTGTCGCTTCAGTAAAGGCAGTAGACGTTTTTGTAGGCACTCGCTCAGATAAATTTCCTGGTTGACGGTTCCGGTCGCAATGTAAAATGCTCTTCAAGCCACAGGTACAGATGGCCTGCCACACCAGATATTTCTTCGGGAACTTTGACAGTTTAATGTGCTTGGAAATATCTGTCACCTTTCACTTGATTCTGTATACCCCTGCTCTGCTTCCAATGCCGGGGATATATCCCGACGCTCGACCCGGCGTTTTCGCGGTCACCGACAGCATGCACATCTGCCATTGTCGCCCCAGACGTTATAAAAAACACGCATTTTTCCTCCACATCGATGACAGCACCAAAAAACACACCGAATTCAGCCGAATCACCCGTTTCTGCAGCCTCCTTCCTGGGTCTGTACCAATCGCGTACCGGAGGCCGTTTCCCGGGGTTAATCCCGCCGATACCACGGGAAATCCTGGTACTCCGGCCACCTTATACGAAATATGCTGCTCACCGTCACTCCAAAACAAACAACTGACAGCTTACCCCGGAATTGCTGTTGCGCATACGTGCAAAGACAAATGTCAAACTTCGTCGGCCCAATCGACCAAAGTAGGCTAGAAAACAAAATGCAAACAACTGCTTCCACCTGGTGGCAGGGACAAACAATAATTTTAAATCGTCTGTTAATGTTAATGTCAATCCATAATCTTGTTATGTAAATATTTTGAATCTGGGATAGTTATAAGCTTAAGTTGAAACCCCAAATTAATATAATAGCACGAGGCCAAAATGTGACCTCTTCTTGGGGAAGTCCCTTAAGGACTCCCCTCGTAATTAATTAAACCAAAGTGCCGAACCCGCCAAAGGCTGAAAGGCACTATAATAAAGAAAGAAAAAAAAACGACCCCTGCTCTGCCTAATATGTCTACTGAATCTTTGGTGGAGCCTAACAGCGATGCTAATTGGTTGTGCCTACTAGGGAAAACTAAGTCTAAACCAAATTCCTTAAGTCGTGGTTTCAGCTTTTGTGTCATGTCTTTATCGAAGGGGACGGATACACGTTTCAGGGGTTCAGGTGAGTCAGAGAGGGTTGGTTTTGATTTTGATATGTAGATGTTTTTCCTTTTTGTTGATGATCGCTTGAATTGTCTTCTTTTCGTAACCATTGAGTCTGGCAGTTTCGAAGACATATGCTAATTCTTTGGCTTTTTCAGTTTTATTGAGAGGAAGGGTCAACATCCGGTGGATCATGAGGTGGAAAGTGGCCAGTTTGTGCTGAAAAGAGTGGTTTGAAGTGTAAGGGATGACTCTTTGTGTGTTTGTGGGTTTTCTGAAGATTTCAAACTCTAAAAGGGATGATGACAATGATTCTCTCACTACTAGAATGTCGAGGAAATGCAATGTTTAAGCCTTAAGGAGAGATCGTCTTTTTCTATTTCGAGTGAAGATGTCGTCAGACTGTAATCTCCACCAACGAGTTGTGAGTAATCCTTTCGTTTTAGGATTCTTCCAGATTTGCCATAAACAGTTCACAGAGGAATAGGGATAGAGGATTTCCCATAGGGGCTCCTTTTAATTGTTGATAGAATGAACCTCTAAAAGTGAAATAGTTCTCTTCCATGCAAGCAGTTCTCTTCCATTTCAAAAGCCAATCTTCTAGAAGGTTAATTGCATCCTGGAAATGGGCCGTGACATCGAAAGATACCATTACTTCATTATCATTTATATGACCAAATTCTTGAGAGTTGCAAACTGAGCTTATTGGGAATTGCTCGGAGATACCTTGAAATTCTTTTACTAGCCATTTTGCTAGCTTATGGGCTGGAGATCCTACAGATGAAACAATCTTTCTCATTTCGTTTCCGGGTTCGTGGACTTTTGAGGGGCCTTTAATTCTGGGAAGGATGGGGTTTGGTTCTCGAAGACGGACTGCGGCATCCCCTAATACTGCTTTACACTCGTTTAGTTTTTTATCCATGTGTTTCACCATGTTTGGTAGGGAAGCTGCCTATAAGGACCATTATTGATCTAAGAAGCCATCTGCCTGTCGTAGTCCTCCTTATCCATGATAACGACTCTGTAGCCGTTGGCTGCTTTTAGGTAGAAAACAGGCTTTGACTTCAGTTCCTTAACGATGCGAATTTCCTGCTCGTTATTGTGTTTTTATTTCTGTTCGTCCTTAAGAATGTTCCAAGTGATAATCCTGGCTGTGTTTTGTAAAAATGTTGGAAAAGGGTTTGAAATTGCTGTCTCTACGTCGATGATGATCTGCTCCACGTCGGGCTTGGTTGTAACCGCGTATCCTAATCCCTTGTTGAGATGAGTCAGTTGTTCTTCCGTAAATGTGGTCGTCGATCGGTTGACAACCAGCCTCTCGGTGTCGTGGTGATGGTGGGTGTAAGCGTGGCCTGTTCCTTGGTTTAGTGCGTGGTCCGAGTCTGTTGGGATTCTATTCTCAGATTGTTGAGTTTCCTATCGATAACCGTTCGTTTCCTATTCGATTCGCATTCTTCTGCTACCTTGGCTCAGGATAAAAACTCCTGGAATTTTACGGGATACTCCTTGGCTAACTTCAGGTGCAGAGAATAGCACTCCAAAGTTTTCTAGTCCAGTTTCTTGAATAGTCGCTGATTAGTGATGAATCCCGCTTCCATTTTCCTGGCGATGTTGGCAGGCGTCGATGTCCGTATTTTAATCCTATGACTTGCTGATACAACTTTATATTTTAGGCATTTCTTCAGATACGCCTTTCCTAAGTGCGACGATGGTTTTCTTTAATCCAATGAGTTTGTTTTAAATTTTGATTTTAAAACACAAAGCTTGAAAGAACGTTATGGGAAAAAATAGCAATCGAAAAATGTTTCATCTATGCGATTGCTTCAAGCTTAAGGGCTTATGCTGAATCATTCTTGGCGGCAGTCATTACCTACACATTTAGAATTGATATAACTCAGAGTCTGTACTAGATATTAAAAATTTAATCACATCAGTTTGTATGCTTACTTGCTGTGGACAAACTGATAGAGTTCGATTCGATGTTCATTCACTAACAATCAAGATTTATCAATTTGAAATAGCAAGGTGAGTTTGCGAGAGCGAGATAAAAGATAGGAAAAAATACATGGAGCAGCGATTAACCTTAAAAGTTACTTTGAAAACATGAAACAGCAGTGTAAGATTGCATACTATCAAAGAAATGTATGCATAAATGTTTACATAATCCTAATGAAATAACTTGCTCTCTTATTTCGTCTAATCGTCGAAAGAAGTCTAATTTTGCAAAATATAAATTTATAGAATTTTTCAGATACTCCTAGACAATTCAAATTTTTATCGCAGACATTCGAAAACAATATCTGGCATCCCTGGTTGTCGCACCGTCATTGCATCAGGGATATATTCACAGACATGTCTGTAAATTTGATGACTTTTCATTTCTATAGCAGACTTTTTTAACGATGCAGACATTTAGCAGACATTTTATTTATGTTGCAGACTTTTACAGACATTTTATAGATTTTTTAAATTTCAAATAAAGGTATTCTCTGAAGTTCGGATTTAAAACGTACGAGGATCATATCAGTATAGTAGATACGGTAAGAAGCTTTGTTCAAATATTTTAAAATATCGTAAATATCATTTGAAGTAGAAATCCTTGAAGAAATAAAAGCAGTGGGCCACTTGGAGACACAATGGGCCCGGAGATAAGTATCGTATAGGCCTTTGCCGAGGGAAACTTGGAGTCCCTACTGATGATCGTGTTCAAACCCATGCGAAAAATTACTGTCAAAGCGTTGGTAATATTGGTCCTTTGCCATTAAATAACAACGAAAATCAAGGTTCAAAACAATACAAATCATATTTGAGAAATTTAGAGACTTCCTAAAAAAAACTTTTCCTATGGTCAAGAAGAACCTTCAAAAATTCATTACCGAAGTTCAAGATCATACTTACCAGAATTTCAAGAATAAGGGTTTCTCAAAATTCTTTAGAGAAAAAATAACGAAACTTTTCAGAAGCATTACTTCCTTCTAATTGGAGCATGAATTTCCCAATAATTCCAGAACAAACTTCCCCAAAGTTCTAGAGAAAACTTCCCAAAAGCTCAGAAGACGACTTCAAAAACAATTTTAAGGAAATTTTCCTTAAATCTTGGAGACGGCTTTCCCAAAGTTTCAATAAAATTTTAATCGCAGTTCCGGGTGGGACCAATCAAAAGTTTGGAAAGAATAAGCTCAGGAAAAAACTTCCCGGAATTTCAGGCAGAAACTTACCAGAGAGGTCAACAAGGAACTTATCAAAAAAAAAAACAGTAGAGAACTCCTCAGAAGTTCACAAGAGGACTTCTCAGAAGTTGCGAAGAGATCAAAAGTTTAGTTGGAACTACGCAGAAGCGCTAGAGAGCTTCCCTAAAGTTCCGAATCGAACATTCCAGCATTTCAGCATGAGAACTTCTCGAAGTTCACGAAATCCTAGAAGTTATGGCAGATACTTTTGATAAAATCAGGAAGAAATTTTCCAGAAGTATAGGGAGACTTTCTAGTAGTTCAAGCAGGAATTTCTCAGAAATTCAAGAACAAACTTCCCCAAAGTTCAGGAGAATAATTCCCCAAAGTTCAGAAGAGATTATTTCGGCAATTTAGAAAAGAACTTCTCAGATGTTCAGGAAGAAACTTCTAATAACTTAAGAAGATCTTTCAAGAGATTCTGGAGAGTACTTTCTCAAAATTTAGCAGAAACTTTCCTCGTACGTCAGGATGGCACTTATCAGAAGTTTGGAAAGTAACTATGTTCAGAAAAAAACTTATCAAACGTTTCTGGAAGGTACGGTTGGGTTCTTAACTGTGAATTTCGAAGAAAATAAGGAGTAACTGCCAAGAAGTTCATGATGCAACTTCCCAGAATTTTAGCAAAGAGCCTTGCAGAAGATCAGGAGAGAGACCAAAAATTTGAATTCAATTTTAGAATTTATGGTACGGAAGATTGACTCTGTTATTCATCGTAATTCAATGGTTATTGTTGAATTAAAAAGAAGTCTGTTGAATAAAAACAAAATTGTGATTTTTAAATACAAAACTGGAAAGAACTGTTACAGGAAAAAAAAAACTATCGAAAATTGTGTCATCTAGGCGAATGCTTCAAGCTTCAGTGTCACTTTAAAAATTTGAAACAATAGTGTAAGGTTGCATACAATCCATGAAATAAATGCAGACATGATTACATAATCACACAAATAGCAAAAATGACGTAACTTATTACGCCTCGCTGTCTTATTATGCCTCTGCGTTGCAAGAAGTCCAATTTTCTAAAAAAAACTACAGATTTTTATAGACATTCCCAGATATTTCAAATTTTTATCACAGACATTTGAAAAAAATATCTGGCATCCCTGCATTGCATTTCGCGACTGGATGAGCCGTTGACAGATGTGGGAGTGCTGTGACCACGCATTCAACTAAACGAACAGTGGTATCCAACTGAAGAGCCATGTTTCTGAATGTTCCCGGGAAAGATAAGACGATTGACATTGAACCTGGATGGATCGTAAATTTGTCCGTTCTTCTCCCGTGCTGCTGGGACTCTGCGCAGCGTAATGAGACCGTAATATTCCAACGTAATTGCACACAAACACACACAGATATGAGCTATGCAAGAAAAGGCCGCCGACAACTTGCGGTTAAAATGTGATCAAATTTGTCAAAGATCAGTGGGAAAATGTGCTTTGTACTCTGCTGCAAGCACACACGCTACGTATTTATAAACAACTTGACGGATTGTGTAAAATGGCATGGAAAAGCCCACCGGGTGGCGGTATTTTGAATGAACTCGCCGCGCTGTCATCCTGTCAAATCAGTTGATCCCTTCAGAAATGTACCGCTAGGCGTCCCAGATGCGGGAAATGCAAAGCGTGCACCGGGGTGAAAGTTCTTTCGGCTGACCGGGATTAGATCGTTGCCAATTACGTTTGTGCGGCGGTCTATTCTTCGCAACGGGAATCGCATTATAAGCCATCTCCGGCAACCGAGCGAACGAGGTGCCGACCTATAACTGTGCGACTCTGATTTATATCCATCCTCGTGGATCCGCTGTTTGTGTGCAAGCTCACGGATTGTGACCATTATTCAGTCGGTGATGTTCTCGAGCCGTTTGGTGATATATGGCAGCGGCCCGCGATCTCTGTGATTTCTCGCTTGATCAGCTGAATTAAATATGCGCGTACGCCTCTATCGATGCGCTCGCACGGGGCACTATTTATGGCCTTCTTTTCGGATTCTCAGCTCGTTCTCCACGCTGGAGTGAAGCCGTTCCTCTTCCGGTTTATTGAACGACCCAGAGTCGTCCACAGAGCCTGGGCGTTGCATAATAGTGTATCGTTGTGGAGCTGACGCAGCGCTTTGAGTTGGTTCACAGTGAGACTCGATTCGACCCGGTTGAACTGGTTTCGTTCGCTGATGGGGTTGGTTTAGGAGTAAAGGGTGAGGGCGAGGGCGAGGGCTGTCGTACGTTCGGTTGGGTTGGGCATTGTGTGTGACATTACGCCTCTTCTCTTCGAACCGAGATCGGCGCGTCGCGAGAGGTAATTGCAATCGCGCCTCAAGCTCTCAACACTGCAGCAACGGTCGTTCACCTTTGTCACAGTTTTCCACATAAGCGTTAACACGGCAACGGTACCTGCAGTGCAACTGCACATTGTCGAACTTGGCTTGTCCCCATCTTGCCAAGATCGTCAACGTCGTAAAGCAATTATCAACGCACGGCGAGAATGAGCTATATAAATTTAATTACTTTCAGTAAATCATTGCCCTGCAGGGCGAGCCCGGCCAACACCAAATCATAAACTACCCACACCTCGGGACATTACCCCGTGGAACCAACTGGGAGATGCTGGGTAGTTAATTGAGGAAATTGAAGTGAGGGTACTTCCTCTCGAGCTTTTTTTCTGTCTTGAAGGTGCAGTACGCGGGCAACAATGCATCGATTCTGCTCTTCCCGGGCAACATTGACGTTGATGATATAATCAAAAAGTGCAACGGCCAATCTTGAAGATGTTATGCCTCCGTGCACCGAAGACGACGAACTCGTTGCTGTTGTGCCATATTATGATCGCCGCTGGTCGTATCGGGACGTCTGCGGCACAAAGCGCGAGTGGGAATAATTCAAAATAAATCACTTTGGTGTGTACTCGAGTTGATGACTCTGCGTGATCTCCTTCGCCGGAGAGACTCTCCGGCCAGCAGTGTTGTTAGGCATGGCACAAGTATGCAGATTTACTCCATTCTTTCTCGATCTCGTTTCCCATCCCGAACACGATGGTGGCAGCAAACGTGACCCTGTAAACATTGAACGAATTCCAGCCCTGCTCGGGCTGGATCGTTTGGATCCGCACCGCGCGTTGGTCGTGATCTCATGGGTGAAGTTGATTTTACAGTTATATATGCTCCGTTTGCGAGAGGAGCAACGACCCTCCGCTGTACCTCGTGTTTTGGATCTGATGCTGGACAAGCGGGGTGACTGGGTGACTTGAACCGTGAAAAACGTACTAATGCTGACAAATCGCATGACTGATTCGGATCGCCTGCCATGCCATTTGCACCGCTTGATTAGCTTTTGTAAACAAACAAGTTACTGATTTACTTTTCTTTCTTCTCTTTGCAGATATTCATCGCGTCTATTCTTAAGGATACATCTTAACGATACTCCTCATCGAGCAATATATATTGGTAGTTTTAAAGTAAACCTAGACAAGTAAGCGCACTGCAATCGTACTCTACACGGCAACTGCAATCACCTTTACCGGAGCGACTAGGCTGTCAACTCAACCAAATATTAAGTTATATAAATACACGCATAGATAAGCAATCCCGATCGGTCCAGAATGTTACCAAGCCAGCAACATCAGCATCCATCTTCCCAGCAGCAGGCGGTGTCCCAGGCCGACCAGCAGCAGCAACATCTGCTCAACACGGTAGGCATGAGCGGCGCCTACACGACAACATCGACCAGCTACAGTATGAGCTACCCGCTAATGAGCGGCCACCATCTCAACGAAAACAACAACCTGGTGATGCATCCATCATATGGGAAACCAGCGGCACATGCCGCCCATCAGCTTCCACCAGCATCGCTCATAACGCTGCAGCCGGTTCCGCTGGATGCCCACCACCCTTCGCTGCACCACGTGTCCGGTCTGGGGCAGCAACCATCGCACACGATCACATCGCTGTCCCAGTCCCAGGCACACTCGCAGCAGGGGATCTCCAGTATGTCACACGGCCCTCATCAATCGTCCGGGTCGCACATGTCACCCGGAATGTCCAGCCACTCGTCCTCGATGAACGATCCTAACGGTAATGATGGTAGGTTTCTTGCTTCTTTCCGGTTCCCTACAGCAACAACAACAATAGCAGGATTAGCGTAAGTGGTGCAAGCGAACCCACGGTATTTCGTTACAGCTCTCGATTGGTGGCGGCCCCGAAGGTGCAGAGGATCATCCCGGAATGGTGGTTCTGTCTGATAGAGATTTTTTTGGAGGCAAGGCGGGGTTGAATGACTGTTTGAATGGTGGGAACTGTTCGTTGCTTGTTGTCAACTTTGGATGTTAGTTCTGAATTTTGAGTTCTTACGATTAGTATTTCGAAATGGCGAATAATCTTTTGTCAACAAATTGTTCACCGTTGTTTTGGCCAACATGGTTTCAATGTGCTTTTTTCGATTTCAAAAAATAATATTTCAATGTTGTTTGATAGTAAAATAGGTCAACTAATTTTATTTACAACGTTAAAGGCCGACAATGCAAATTTGTTCCCACGAAACTACAATGATCATTACTGTGGAAATACCCAACCGATTTAGGATATTTTAGCAGCTTTGGATTCAAGAACTTATCGGCTTTCCGAAAAATTTGATCGATGGACATCATTCATCTTCCAGGAAATTCGGATTTCCAGAACCCTGTCCCGAAGATGGGATACTTATGAAAACTTTCAATAGAAAACCAGCAGTTGTAATACCAAAAGTTCTGAAATGAATACACCGGGATGTGTGTGATCCAGAGTAGGGTTTCATGAAGTCACGATTGGCCACAAAATGATTTGAATTGAACCCTAGCAATATGGGTATGACACCCTGGTGACACCCACTTTGCCGGGGGTTTCAATTCAAATCAGTTTTTAGCCATTCGTGACCCCAAAAAAACCTGCTCTGGAATGACCGCTCCAGGATCAAGTCACTGGGTTGTCATTCTAGGACTTATAGTATCATTACTGCTGATTTACTATTGAAATCTTTAGTGAGAATTCCATCAGCACATGGTTTCGGAAATATGGATTTCTCGGAGACAAATGTTGTCCATCGGTCACATTAGACAATTTTGAGAAAGTGGTTGAGTTTCTGTATCCAAAGCTGCTGAACAATTCCAAATCGATTGGATGTTTCCCATAGTACTGGTCATTTAAGTTTTGTGGGTACAAATGTTCCCTGTCAGCCTCTTAGAAGGTTTATTTTGTTGTACACATAGCGGTTAAACGTCATTCTTGTGAGATTCACAACGCACTCACGCAAACGAACAACAGTGTCAATAGTGAATATTTTTCCGTTTCAAGATATTGGTGCAAGTTTTCGAACGTTCGTTGAGAGTTAGGCTACAATGACGGTTGAATCATGTTTAACAAAACTATATCTCTCGAGTAATTCATGTTTAGGGCCTAAAAACCAATTGTAAACAATGAGTTTTACAACTTTGATTTCTCTCGAATCTCACATTACTCTTGCGAATGGAAGGCATCATCTGATAGATGACTGTTTGCTTTACCGTGTCGTGTACTTAGATATTGAAGGAGTCTTGAGATTCGTGAAAGATATGTGATATTTTACAATTGGCTTGTAGGCCGTAATCACGAATTACGCGGGATTTGGCGTTTTCAAAAACCAGTATCTGATGGGTTTTTTTTTAGAAAACACGATATGATCCAAACGGATACAACGAAACAGTACTCAAAGCCAATATTTAACTTAGAATATGTAAGAGTGGCATGATTAATACCCAACGTTGGCTTTCCACAATTAACTGCTTCGTTGGGTACTTTTTTCTAAGCGTGATACTATTCTTTTTTCCCTTATTATTGAGATTTTCAGCCCAGGGCTGGTTCATCTCCCGTCGTAGTCACTCAAATACCTTTTTAGGGATTCTCGTAACATGTCCGGGGGTAAGATTCGAGCTCGTGACTTTGGCGTGAGAGGTATGGATGTTAACCACTACGACGGAATCGCCTATTCTTGATAAATATTCCAAAGGGTCATATCTATAGACGAATTCAGGTTGAAAAAAAAATAGACACTGAGTGGTGATAAATCTGACCGCTCCCATGTTAAAGCATAGGATGAACATTTTTAAAGGCTCCTAAAAATATCAAATAAAATTTTAATTAAAAGCGGTTCGTTGTTTAATGGAAAAAAATTAATGGTATTATTTTGATATGATTTTAATTTTTCTGAAAACGTCTTTATCCAGTAGTTTTGGATTTTTCTTCCCTCATTCCACAAACCGATTTTAATTAGAATTTCATTTGAATTTTTAGAAGCATTTCAAAATGTTCGTCCTATACTTTAACATGGCAGCTGTCAGATTTATGACCACTCGGTGTCTTCTTCTTTTTTCAACATGGATTCGTCCATTATGAATTTTCAGAGGTCAAATCCGCTCTTGTATACAAACATCCAATCGCCGTTGTCTCGAAATATTTCAGTACTCTTGCACAATCTAACAGCAATATCGGTTCGGATATGATCTGGAAAGATCCTCCTATTTGCTCATATTTGAATTGCGTTGTAGTGCTATACGTTTTGAGAAACTGACATTTGAAGTTTTTTTACAACAGCAGATTAGGCTTCTTTAAAGTTATCTGCCTTGATCGATTCTCTTCATTGATTTTCTCTTCCGATAGCTATACAGAAGAAAAAACCCGCATTAATCCACCGATGGTGAGACTGAACCCTTCTTACACTTCACCAGAATAACGAACTCAAATGTGGCCAATAATGTACTAGATAGATATTTTCATTAGAAATCCCAGGAAGATCCAGGAACATTCGATATGTCATACATTCAGTTTATAAAATTAACTATTTGTCAATCCTGAACGTATTGTTCATTCAAGTGATTAACATATTGCCATTAATAGTCTGTAACAGCCTGTTTATGTTAATTATATAAGAGGGGAGATTACATAAATTTTAGAAATTTCATATAATCAGTCCAGAGAATGAATTATTAGACAATCCTAAGCGTCAATTTTGATTATCGATATGGATTCAAGATGCTTAATAAGTACATGAATATAGTAAACGGAGACTTTGTATAATTTTCGAATATACTCGTTGCAGTTCAAAACCAGACCACTCGAGCCAATCGATGCTGCTTTAATTCTATAGAGTCGCATAGTGTGGCTAGTCCGCTGTATGTGCTATACAACGCACCAGATGCGACACAATAGAATGCAAGCGGCATCGATTGGTGTGATTGGTCTTGTTCGGTTTTGCACTGCAACGAGTATATTGTCATCTCACAATTATGTGCTCTCAGGTATTGTTTTGGTCATATCTCCATGAAGAATTATCCAATCATAATGAAATTTTGACCAGTTATTTGGAAATATCATAGCTTTGATTTGACACCAACAAAACTAAAATCGGTACACAAATAGCTCAGTATGTAATCGGAGACTAAACTGTTTGATTACTATTATAATAGGCCTTCAAGTACTGTTTCGTTCATATCTTCGTAACGAAATGTCCGAATGAAAATAAAATCAATAGCGTTCTATGAGAATGTTGTAGCTTCCATTTGCCGTCAACAGAACTGAAATCGGTTCTCAGATGGCTGAGAAAACCGATGTGACATTATTTGTAACGCACACACACACATACACACACACACAACACACACACACACACACACATACATACACACAGACATGTGCTCAGTTCGTCGAGCTGAGTCGAATGGTATATGACACTCGGCCCTGTGGGCCTCGGATAAAAAGTCGAGTTTTCAAGCGATCTTAATACCCTTCTATTGATGTAAGAAGGGTAAAAGGGAAGTTAACATAATGAAATTTTGAACACTTATTTGGAAATTTTATAACTTTAATTTGGCGTTAACAAAGCTTCAATCCTGAGCTTCAATTTTGATTATCGATATGGATTCAAGATGCTTAAATAAGTACATATTCGTTGAAAATTGTAAATGGAGACTTTGTGTAATTTTCGAATATACTCGTTGCAGTTGAAAACCAGCCACTCGAACCAATCGATGCTGCTCTAATTCTATACAGTAGCATAGTGTGGCTAGTCCGCTGTATGTGCTATACAACGCTCCAGATACGACACAATAGAATGCAAGCGGCATCGATTGGTGTGATTGGTTTTGTTCGGTTTTGCACTGCAACGAGTATATTGTCATCTCACAATTATGTGCTCTCAGGTATTGTTTTGGTCATATCTCCATGAAGAATTATCCAATCATAATGAAATTTTGACCAGTTATTTGGAAATATCATAGCTTTGATTTGACACCAACAAAACTAAAATCGGTACACAAATAGCTCAGTATGTAATCGGAGACTAAACTGTTTGATTACTATTATAATAGGCCTTCAAGTACTGTTTCGTTCATATCTTCGTAACGAAATGTCCGAATGAAAAAAATCAATAGCGTTCTATGGGAATGTTGTAGCTTCCATTTGCCGTCAACAGAACTGAAATCGGTTCACAGATGGCTGAGAAACCGATGTGACATTATTTGTAACGCACACACACACATACACACACACACACACACACACACACACACACACACACACACACACACATACATACACACAGACATGTGCTCAGTTCGTCGAGCTGAGTCGAATGGTATATGACACTCGGCCCTGTGGGCCTCGGATAAAAAGTCGAGTTTTCAAGTCGATCTTAATACCCTTCTATTGATGTAAGAAGGGTAAAAGGATCCATTTGAGCAGTTGTGTGTAGAGCCAGTTGCAGTAGGTATAACCGACCCGTTGGTCAAAATAACTATCTTTGGGTAGAATTCACCCAAAAGATAGTTATTTATACCCAACGGGTCCGTTAACATACCTATACCCAAAATTGGCTTCCCTCACGCAACTGCTCAAATGGGTACTTTTTTTTCTTCCGTGTACGGCTTAACATAAAAGTTTCATGTTACACGGCAATTCAGATTTGAATCGTTTTTGACTCACTTTCGTCCAAAGTGTAGTCATCCTAATTTGAGTAAATGTAGTGGGATTGACAAGTCGAAAAATCAAAAACATCGTCTGAAATCAGATGGTTGTTAAGGATTTGTCGACTTGTCAATTCCTGTTACATTTACTCAATCCCTGTTACATTTAAACTTTTGACGAAAGTGAGTCAAAAACGACTCAAAACTGAGCTGAAATGGCTAGTCGTTAACATATAGTTTGATGAAGAAGGTTCCAATAGAGCATCTTTTGCAGCTAAGTTATTATCGAAAGGGAGATTCGATGAGAGAATCGTTTCAAGTTGTTTGGATCTTAAGATGCACACGGCCATCAACTTTACGCAATAATGAGTCATTTTTGACTCACTTTCATAAAAAGTGGAGTCACTCAAACTTGAGTAAACGTTGTTGTGATTGACTACTCGACAAAACTTTAACATGTTATTGATTTGTAAATTTGAAAATCCCAACATTTTTTGAGTGTCTGCACTTTTGACGAAAGTGAGTCAAAAAAGGTTCAAAATGGAGTTAAATGGTGTAGGCATGTACATCTGTACATCTGAAAAGATGCAAAAGTGACACAAGGCTTCGAAAATTATAAGAACCCAAATATCCCGGGTCTAAGCCGGCGCAACCCGAACAATCCTAACAGTTTCTCACAAGATTGTACTGAAACTTTTTCGTGTTGCTTGTTGATTGAGCACACTAAGAAAAATTCTATGGTTGTACCGACAATTAAATCATGGTCAACATAACTATTGTATAAAATAGTTAGAAATAACCATGAAAATGGTTGAGTTCACCACAATCATGGCATTCTTGACTATGGTCAGGTAACAAGGACTATTCTGATATTGTTGTGAACGTTGAATCGACTATTTTTTATGGTCGATTTGACCATGATCATAATTGGTTGAAAATCACTATACTGCCATAGTCGTCCTAACCTCCAATAATGGTAAAATTGACCTTAAATTTTTTCTCAGAGCAGGCTTAGATACGGGATGTTTAGTCATTTTTGTTTAATGAAAACCTGTGTCTCCCTCACTGGAAAAAAAATTGGACTTGTTCAGGAGAAAAGATACTATTTTTCGAAGATAAAAAAAATCCCATTATACCGTATCAACAGTGATGGACATTACCACCTCAAAAGTTACAGATCACACTTACTAGAAAACAATAAGACAACCAATTGATTTCCATAGTTTAGGCCATGTTGATAAAGTTCCCGAATTAAAAAATCTCAAAGATTTACAATTGAATGTATTGTTACCATACAATAGAATCTATAGTATGTAAATTTAATCTTATTTTTCACAACTATAAGATGACAATAGGAGTTATTGTTACCACAATTGAATCTAATGTAAACTGAGACATCGACAATAGAAAAGGGGGGTTGTTATGTATCTTAACTATAGAAAAAATCATTATTTTCCGAACAAAATTGAACCAATAACTATTGATTGTATTGTTTCGCAATTGTTCTAAATCCAAGCGTATGGAATGAATTGTAATGACAATATGCATTTTTCCTTTATCTGATTCATAAACAATAAGATTCATGGTCGGAAATAGATTTTAATGTTATTTTGTATTAATGTATTGTAATTGTATAGTTATTTTTATCCGGGTTGAGTTACGATTTATTCTAATTTCAAAATGACTCATACATCAAAAATCAAAATTCAGATCCTCATATTTGTGCATCACTTATGGAAATTCAAAAGCTGATCTTATTGTTTTGCCGTAAGATGTATTTGTATCTTATAAAGTGGTAAATGAAAAATTATGTGTCTTACGGATAAATTTCCAAGCCAAAGCCGAAATTTCAACCTAATTGGTTTGCGGGACAATGAAAGACAAGCCCCCGAACATGCCCATTTTGTATGAAAATCGGGCTCTGGTCTGATTGTATTGTACGTCACTGTATGCTAGCATGATCACAGGATACCCGCAAAAATTTCAACATAAAACCTTTAAACATTGTATGCGCATAGAAGTCGGGTTCGATTTATTCATCTTCTAAACCTGCGCGGGAAATAATCCACGCATAATTATTTTTAAAAATCTATGGAAATTCCATATAATACTGATGTGTCTCACATTAACAGAATCGTCTGAGACACACAAATAAAGTTTATGTGACAAATGTGACCACACATAGTGGTTATGTCTACACAAACAAAGTATTAGTGGTGACACATAGCTTTCATTTGTTGATCACATTGTAAAAAATCGTTTGTCAGACACATAGATAGTATCATTGCATTTTTATCAGTGGCTTGGTCTGTCAAAATTAAGCACTGTTTTTTTTTTTGAAATAATGATTCAAACCTGACATAATGAGTTTTTTTCAACGATCGTGTTTGCTGTCAAAAAGCTTCCATTCGACAATTGCTATTTGGCGTGGTAGAGAAAATGGTTCTTCTAATTGACAAATTCATTTCCACCAAATACAGTTGAATTTTGCACTTTATGTGTTGATAAAATCGGTAATCTGGTAAAGTAAATAGGATGCAAGCAATTTTTTACTTACGAATTCTGCTGCAGGTTCTCAGGTTCAACAGGCTACAGTACAACATTCACACCCGTAGAATAGAATGTAAATAATTGTGAAGAATGCGGATGACAGAAGTGAATGACGTTAAGTAAATAAGCGTTACACTGAACACGAAAACTTGATCATAATAAGCCACATACATTTGCAGTTAGGGCGAATCTGTCTTTTGATACAACAAACTGACTTTAGTTAATAATTTATCTGAATTGAAAACAGATTCCTTCAAATTTGACATACTATTAGCGGATAGAGATAATCGGTTTCTCTTCGCATAATGAGTTGCTTAATAGGCTGTTTGACGAACCTTAATTGTTCAATGACGAAAGCGACTACGAAAGCTGAATTGCTTGTATCAAAAGCAGCAGTCGACGCTGAACCTAATGTTGAATCTAATGAATCTAAACTAAGTCGGGTAAGTTGAATCTGAAATATTGCAGTTCGGTAAAAGGAATTCAGAAAACAAAGTCGTATTGTGGCTGGTAAATAAATTTTAGCGAAACGCAACTTTGTTGTAAGGGAAAAACGCAACTTTGTTGCTTTTTGCTTAAATTCATTTACCAGCCTCAATACGACTCTGTTTTCTGAATTTCTTTTACCGAACTGACATATTTCAGATTCAACTTAACCGACTTAATTTAGATTCTTGTATCAAGTTTTCGATTCAGTGTACTCTTATTTACTAAACTTCATTCACTTTTGTTATCATCAATCTTTGCAATTATTTACATTTGATTCTACGATTGTGAATGTTGAAGCCTGTTGAACCTGAGAATCTCAAGCAGAATTCGTAAGTAAAATATTGCTTGCATCCTATTAACTACTTCGGGTTTTCGTTATTTATTTTCCCCTCGTCATTTCAACACGGTCATGTCTCGAGTAATTTATGATGAGGGCCTAAAAGCGAATTGTAAGCAATTGTCTTTAACCATCGATTTTTCGCGCATTCCAATACTCCTACTATATCCAACAATACCACATGATAGAACGAACATTCCTCTAGCAGGTGCTTCTTTCAATTCGCGAGAGTGTTTTGAGTTGCGAGAAAATTGACGTGTACAGTCTTTGTTTACAATTGGTTTACAGGCCCTTATCATGAATTATTAGAGATATGTTTCAACTATTGCTAGGAAGGGAAAAGCACATTTGGCCAGGGGTAATGGCATCGTTTTCCGTGAAAAATCTCTTATATTCGCAAGGAAACTGACCTATCACATTTATACCATATGAGCTTTTTCCTCGCAGCGTATACTAGCAACCATACCGTCACCATGTAGGTAAGTTTGTAGCGATGATTCTAGGTTTGCGGTGCAAGACTTATGAGACAGTCGAAGTGTTTGAAAATACGTATTTTGATCAGAACTAGCAATGATGTTTGGATACTTAAAAATTAGAATAAATTGATCTGAGTTGGAAAATTTCACCAAATGCAAGGTGAAGTGACACAAGTAATCGAAGATAAAAAAAATATGAAATATCCCGCTTCTAGGCCGGCACACTAGCCACACACAATCCGAAAAATATTTACTACTTTTCATGCGATAGTATGAAACTTTTGCGCTGGGTTGAGTGCGGGATATTTCGGATTTTTATCTTCGGTAACTTTGAATTTGCTGTGAAATTTGATGATCACCTTTCCATTCTTAATTAGTAAGTATCAACACACCTTTGCTAGTTCTGTACTGCAACCAGTATGTTTGCGTTGGTTACCATTTTAATTGAAATAAAATGGAAAATAGAGTAAACACACTTAGAACATTTTACAGTATTCGGTAATTTTTTTTACCGAACTTTCAACAGCTCAACGTTTGGTAATCCGATTTACCGGATTTCGGTGAAATTTTACAGTATTCCGGTAAAAAAAATACCGGAACTTGTCAAATTTTACCGAAATCCGGTAAATCGGATTACCAAACTGTTCAGCTGTTAAAATTTCGGTAAAAAATTACCGAATACTGTAAAATTTTCTAAGTGTGTATGCTTCCAAATCAATCTCAGCGCTTCGCAATTCATCCTACTCTCAAACAGAGGATTGACCTTTTTTTGGCACTTCAATCTCTTGGTTTAGTATAGGATAAATATAAGAGCATTAAGATAATTATGGAAATATTTACTCCACATTTTGAAATTTTTCAATGTTTTTCTTAAACTTAATAGTACCAAAATTCTATGAAACCAACTTTCGACTAACATCCAAGATTTCCGAATGAACAGTTCCCGAAAACCCCCATTGAACAGTCATCCAATCGGACGGACCGCGCGGAGCCACACGGTAAGACCCGAGGGCATTCTTTCCACTGACGGTGGCTTCCAGAAATGGACGCAAACGAAAATTTGTATATAGCGTAGATCTAGCGTCCCATTTCAAGCTCGGTTTCCACTGTCAGTAAAGGGATCCTTCGGTTGGATCCTCATATTTCGCTTCGCTCGACGACGGTCGACGACGCTGCAGAGATGAGGATTATCTTACCGTGCGTCTTGTCCACTTGTCCGCCCGGCGAGCCTCTTTTGTGTTTCAAGGCCTCTAACAGCCAGAACCTCCGTTCAGGTAATACCAGAACAGCAACAAAAACAACGGTGCAACGAAGCGACCCAATTAGCATCCGGAGCCAGAAGACCCCGATGGACCACGAGTCTCTAATAACCATTAATCGGACTAACTCGGCATGACCGTCGTCGCATGTTTACAGGCAACAACGACTCACCTTTCGACTTAACATCATGAGACTGACACTAACTAACCGACTAATCCCCTCCACTCCCAACAAAGAGGATTTCGAATCGTTATCAATAAAACATAAAATGGCAAGAGGTCAATCGCTTCATTTGTGCCATACGGCAACAACGGGGTTGTGGCGAAGCACCGTTGTTCCAAGCCTCGTTTCGTTTCTGGATCCCTTCAGGGTCGATCGGGGCTCTCAAATTAAGCGCGTAATAGTTTGGTTTATTGGAAACCTTTAGCAGGCACAGGCAAGCGAATTCGCGGAAACCGATTTGCGGATTTCTGCGAACCTACCGAGAAGCCGAGGGACTGTGCCGAAATCGCCCTCGAGGCGAGAAAGGCGAGAACCCTATTTTCCGCTGCACGTGGTTCGTGATGCATTTAATATATTCCATGAGCCACTGCATGGTCAATTATTTCCATAAAGATGCGATAACGGCAGCCACAGCAGCCACAACTAACGAGAGTTGGTATGGCCCCATTCTCCCCTCACTAATGCGTGATCGAATTTGCCCTTCTCCACGCTAAGCTAGCTGTCACTGTGGCTGACCCCTTCAGAAAAATCCAATGTGTGCTTTCGATCAAAACAATGTTTTTCGCAGACTCCCACACTGCCACGACCGATCCCGGTATACGAGATCGATCAAAGTGGAGAAGTTCTTCATCTTCATCCCGCGGCAACAAGAGGGAAGACCCGCTAATTAGTCAATTTTTTCACCGTTAGTGCCGCGAGCGAAGGCTGTCCATAATAAAAACGATACACTTCATCATATTGGATTGTGCTGTGAGTGTGTAGCGCGACGGCGACGTGTCTCGAACTTGGACAAAACCGGGACGGGGCTGGAGCCCAAGTGGGATAAATGGTGATAGAAACAGATTATACAGTCAGCAAGTTCTGCTAAACGAACGAAAATTGTTTAGCAGGAAGCGAAGATGAATATATGACGGGAACCTTTCCTCTGGAGGCGAAGTGAATAAAATAAACAAATGGTAGAAAATACAAACTTGGCTATGGCTGCGGCGATCGCACACTAGGGCTCGGCTTGCAGCCAGTAGAGAGTGCGGCGAGAGAAAGAGGTTGTATTATGATCGTAAAAATTCCAGCTAACGGAATCCTATTTCCACCCGTCAGTGGTGTTGGTGGTGGATGGCCTGCTTCAACTAGCGATTCCGAAAAGTTCTTCCTGGATCGCAGTAGGATGACTGGTGTTGTTGTTGTTGGTAATAATAAGCCTCCGAAGTGGAGCACAATCATGACTGAGCTGAAATTATCGCTTGCTTGCTGGCTGGCTTTTGTTGTTTATAGATTGGAAGCTGCAGCAGTCAGCAAAACATGAAAAAAGGCGGTGGTCGAGAAAAATTGCAGCCCAGTGCAGTTTTGCGCGGTGTGGTGCGGAATTAAAAGAGCTTCTTTCCACACAATATCACACCCTAATGATTCATCACGATCCCTTCCGGGTGCGGCAACGACCCCTAAGCAGATCAATAGATCTGTTACACAGATCTTGGTGTACGATTGAAACCGTGGACAAGTACAAAGTTGCACCGAGCACAAACATGCAGTGAACAGGAGGCCATGGACGGGAAAAAAACCTAACCTAGCAGATGTAATTGCCAGTGCATTACAAGTAACAACTGAGAAAACTTAATTAGAGTCGTGTATCTTCCAGTCTTGGGGTAAAGCAGACTTCCCTACACGATCCTTCTTCGTTGCTTCGTTTGTTCCGCACGGAGCCGATCGCGGCCCAGAATAGAGCATATGGGGAGGAGAATAGAAGTCATTTTTCTTCTTCAACCGCAGGTTG
>JASCZW010009080.1:0-45212 GCA_034211315.2 Aedes japonicus
TATTGCAGCAGAATCATCGATGATTTCGTCTCTCTCGTTTCGCAGTTGTTCGATGGTAGTTCTTCGGCGGTTTCGCTCGCCCAGCTGGTAGGTCGACAACGTTTCACCGGCAATAAAAGTTTCGTTGATTCGAACGAAGATTTCGGAGAATCGTCGTTGATGTGAACAGGCTTGGCTTTTCTTCGCACTTGTAGTTAGCATGTGTACGTTTTAAACCACACGACGCGGAGCAGAAAACTCGACATACGCCGTGTGATCATCGGTTGCACGCCGTGCACGAGAATTTGAAAACGGAGCAAGAGCATTGCCTAGCGGGAGCGTGTGTCATGCAGAAAGAGAAACACGGAGCAAAACAAAGATGCTCCGTGCTCTTGGATTTCGGAATTTTGTCAGCGTTAGTATGCAGTCGTACCTATCTCATGGAGTGTAGATGTTTTTGTTGAGTAATATATTGTTTTTCAATGATGGCTGAGAAAAGGAAGCTAAGTGGGGATGTGTCGAGTTTTTTCGAAAAGAAAATAATTTGTCACAATGGTTCCTAAAAACCGTTTTTATATGGTCATTGTGTAAAGGGCGGTCGCTGCAGCGTGACTAGAAATTTAATTTGACTCGGCATATTACTTCCGTTCACAAGGAAAAGGTAGTGGAGTCCGGACTTCTAACGTAGAACAAGGAAAACATTTCCGCGAGAGATGTTCAAAAGAAACTTTCAAAAATATATCGATGGACCGTAATGTGCATATCACCAGCATTCGCGGGTCACATAGTTTGAATAAAAGCGGACCTAGCATAGCGTAGGGGAAGATCTGTGCTTGGGATTGTAGTTTTAATTTTGGAACATGTCGTGCTTTACACTCACACCCTTGCTATGGTGAAAATATGTGGCCTCAGTACGGTGGAAGTTATTTGTGGCGTAATTCTTAAGGTTATGAATAACTTTAACATTGATCTGGGTCAATTTCACTCTGTCACTACTTATAACGGTTCTAATTTTATAAAAGCAACCAATTTAATGAAAGATGCTCGCTCAGACTCTTCATTTGACTGAGCGTGAAGACGTAAAAGCTTCAAATGGCGAAAATCCTTTCGAAGATTCAGACAGCGAGGACGACGAAGATAATTTTGTGAGCTGCATTGCAATTTGCTAAGTTTGATAGCCCTGTTTTGGAAAAATGATGTGTTCCATTTGACAAAATGAAAATAATTGTCATTTAACGCTCAATTCACTTTAGTACATTTTGGAAAAAATATCACTAAAAGTTATCGTTATTCTATATATTTTATTGTTCCATAAAAATACGCAAGCTTTTTGCAATGCCAGTTAATGCAACGGAACATTTTTTCGAAAATGTATCAGAGTAACAATGTGTCAGATAAAAGCTTTTAATATAATCCAGATATTCTGGAAGACTTATTTCTGGCAGATGAGAAATAAATTTTCACATGTATATTTCCAATAACAGGGATATTCTATTTGGTGAATATTCAAATAAACAAATAGGAAATGAATTAAAAATTTCGAAAACGCGATGTTTGTAGAAAACTTAATCCGCGTTATTTTAAATCCACACAACTTATGATCTTTCCGTTACTACCACTTCTATCAGTTCTTTCATAAGGCTTATTTTAATTAATAGTGAAGAAATTAATCCGAAGTATCGTCGAGTGATATTATTGATGTAGCTTTTAAATTCTTTCCTTTAAACAGGGCAAATACATATCACTACATAAGAATTAGTTTTCATACTTTCTAGTGAAGATGACGGAGCTGAACCATCACTCGATCTTTCGGATGATGAAGCTGATATTGATGAAAGCATAGACAATTTGTCTATTATTGAACAGGGTCATCTTATAGGAGGAGGATGTGTGGCTCATGACGTGCAACTGGCTCTTCGTAATGTACTTAAGAAAAAACCGTAACTAATTTCCTGGCTACCGCCCGGAAGCTGTTTAAGACAATGCGAGCACAGCTATATGTCCATTCGTTCCGTCTACATAAGTCCTGAAAACTACCAGTCTTCGATGGCGAAACAAGGTGGGGAATTGAATTATTTACCACAGATCTAAAACCGAAACACGGATTTGGCACTTTGCAGAGCTTTCTCTGTCTTTATTTTGAAGTTAAAACTGTTAAGTGGATGATTGTTGAAGAATTGTAAAAATTCTCCATGGGAACCTAAGAACTTTTTTTGTTAAAATCACCCCGTTAAGAAAATATTATGTTTTCCCAGGGAAATAGTTGCACGATTCGTGTTGGAAACTGTTATCAGCTACAAATTATTTGTGTTCCTGTATGTTTCTTTGATGTTTTCATGATAAATTATTCATTTTAAGTTAACACTTACGTTTACCTAATGCGAAATATCGTTTATTGGAAAATGATGAAAATGTGTGATTTCATTACGATGACTGCGTAAAAGGATTGAATTTTGTATGGGAAGCTTATTGCCAGTAGGGAGCAGTAGAGAAAAGGCTTTTTATGGCAATATTCTTGAATTTTGGTTCAAAATTACATTCACAAGCCAACATTTGTTTACCAACCGATATCTAAGTAAAATACATCCAAACTTCTTTCAACCAACAGCAATTCGATACAGTAGTGCTTCTAGACGATTTTCACAATGAAACATTGGTAATAAACTATCTCGGTTCTAATTTATTCGTAAATTAACTTTTATTTACATCTTGTATGTGTTGCATCATGGACGGAGTCATGAAATCAAACACGCAAAAGCAACCTCAGTAGAAACTACCATTTCGAGGGTTAAATTAAGCGCAAACAACAACAATCTTCCCCTGACTATAAATGCGTTTGATTTTACCATGCCTTAATACATGCTGTAGTGTTGTAAACATAGTAAATTTGACTGAAATTTCATGGTTGTTTTGAACACAGGCATAGTGGTTTTTACTAAAAGATTTTTTCTGTGAATGAAAATTTCTTAAGAAAAATCATCCAGTAAACCTCATGATGCGCATGAGTCTAACCAGAAAAACATTTTGTAAACCATTTTTCCATTCTTCCAAACATCCTTATGCGAAGGTTACATCAGAGCGGAGCTTTTACTTCCCTACGCCAATAGAAAGACTGTTGAAAGGCATGTAGAGCAACACACTTGTTTGCTCGGCGAGCGCGCTCTTACCAAACACACGAGCAGTGCAGTGCAAACTTTCGAGATTTCTCTTTATCATTTCGCTTGCTCGATCTACCGAACGAGAGGATTCGTCGGTGTAGAGCAGATGCCGAACACGCACGGTGCACCATACAACTTATGCCGTGCGCGTGGCCGATACACTCCACTCTTCACTCAAACGGAGGAGCAAACCAAGCCTGGATGTGAAAGCATCTCGGCTTTTATCCGATTGTTGGTGGTGAGCATGCTACGGTTGTTTTGGTAGCCGTCGTACACCTGCCGTAGTGACTCGTAGAGGCGTTGCTGTTCGTAGTTGAAATGATCGAAAACTCTTTTCGATTTCTATTTTTGGCTTTGCGTACGACAGCCACCATTCCATCCACGACGGATAATTTCGGCGTTGACGAGTCCAATACTGCCACCGTAATTGGAACTCTTCGATGTTTTCTGCGGTTCTGGGGACGGAGGGACCAGAAACCACGACCATATGTTCTATCAGGGAGAGGAAGGCAAATTCTCACGGAGACGGCTTTGTGGTCTGAAAAGCAGCACAAATGGACAGCTGTTGATCTCAGCTGTTCTCGAAGACCAGCGCTAACATAGAGCCGATCGAGCCTGGACGAGGAGTTGTGTGTGATGTACGTGTATTCAATCTCTCGTGGGTGAAGCTGTTGCCACACGTCATGTAAGTGTAGCTGTTGAATGGTGGCTCGCAGAGCAGGACTCGAGTTTTGTCCAGTCGCATCGCATGGACGAATCACGCAGTTGAAATCACCTCCGAAGATAATGTGATCGGTGCGGTGCCGGAGATAATAGGCGATCGTGTTGTTGAAAAACCGCTTTCGGTCGGCACGAAGAAGAGAACCTGATGGAGCATACACATTACATAACGTAGTACTTTGTACACGCAGGGCGACCAATCTCCCGTCCAGGCTCTTCTCTACGTGGGAGAATTTAATATGTTCTTTTAGAGCAATTGCTGTTCCTCTCCTCGCATGGTCGACATTGCAGACAATGTTATAGCCGGGCAAAAAAGCTGATCATTTTTAACCTCCTGCAGAAAGACAATATCGAGCTCCATTGTACGTACAAACGTGCGAAGGGCGTTTAGCTTGGTTTGGTTGGTGATTTTATTTATATTGATGGTACCGATATTACAGCTGATGTACTCCATTATTGCTGAATTTCATCGTCGAGAACGCTGGTGGTGGTGATATCTTTTGGAGGTTCGCATTTTCTGCCCGGTGGCTGTCTACGCGAGCGTCGGCTGCTGTTCGAGGCAAGAGATGATTGTGAGTTATCTGTTTCGTCGCCATCGGTTTTGCGTTGGGATACCATGGTGCCGATTGGAATAGAAACAGGCGAGAGTTAGATGACCGCTTGCATTGTGGAGGGTTTCGTTTGTGCAGCGAGGGGCGGCATCGTGATTTTCTGTTGTGCTGCTACAGCTCGTGTCTCACAAAGGCGAATTGGCTTCGGGCCTTGTTGCCGAGTAACAGACGGTCCTTTCGTCGTCTGGGTAGTCGAGTTCAATGACGGTTTGCGTGAATCCAATCGGGGTTTGATCGGTTGAGGTTTTGACGTATTTCCCTTCGTTACGTTAGCGTATGATTGCTCTGCTGCGAGCTTCTGCACCAGCAGTTTTTGTTTTGCACACATGGGATGCCGATGTGTGCAAATTCGTGGCAGTGCAAGCAAGTTTGCCGCTGCCCCTTGTATCTCACCGCAGTTTCCTCGCCCTCGATGGTCACGAGAGATGGAATGTTCTTCGTCACTACCATTCGAGCAACACGAACACCAGTGGTAATACCGCTAAAATCACTGTAACGGTCATCCCACAGTAAGTCACGAACACTGAGAACTTCTCCGTAGTCGGCGAGGAAAGCAGCAGTCTGGTCGTTGGTAATGCCTCGGGTAGTTCAAGTAGCTTCACCTCAACTGCACCGTCTTCCATCGTAATCCGAAGCTTGTAGGATTTCTCATCAAACACGAAATCGTGTTTGCCATCGTGCTGCTCCACGATCTTCTCCGCAAGTTCCAGGTTGTTGACCTTCACGAATGTACATCCAAGCCGCCTGCTAGGCTGGAGTAGAAGCACATTTTCGCGCGTAAGACCGAGTTCGTTTCGGATGAACTTGTGAATCTCGTCATGGGAGAGGAGCTTTGGAAATTGCGCATAGTCGACGCGAAACGTATTTTCACGGCCCGGCATAACGGAGTATGAACGCGAATGCGACACTTGATACGGTAGAAATAACAACCGAAAAAAACGTACTGATAGTCTGTGAACGAGTTCCGAAATTTGCTCGTTCGAAAACATGGACTGATCGGCTCGGAAGTTGAGCGCTAACTATATAAACCACGTAGATTAATTTTTGAACATTTCACTCCCCCCTTCGTAGACTTTCCTCCATACAATGTATAATACCCCCCTCCCCACAAAAGTCTACGTGGATTATGACTAGCCCCTAACATCCATCTAACAGATAGTTCTGGTGAAGCTGAGGGGTCATTTTTCGGTGAAAGCAGTGGCCTCAACAAGAACTTGAGTTGTAGCCCTATTGATACTGATCTACATAGCCAGACAGAGTTTAGATCAGGCATGGACATAGTTGAAGGGACCCGCAGTGCATTGAAACCGAGCATGTAAGGTCATGAGTAACATTTATTTAGGGCCTAAGAACAAACGTACACAATGACTTTTATCGTCCATTTCTCACGATCCTCAGAGCACTCACCCAAACTAACAGCAGCGTCTGGCAAGGGATCATACTTAAATGACGTAGCATTTTAGGGGGAAGAGGGGTCTGATATGTTGTGACTGGCCTTATACATGGTATATTGATCTGTTTTGTTGTTTCTTTGCAGGTTGATGACGAGGACGGTTCTCTTTTGTTTTCACCAGACGTTCTAAAAAATCATCTAAAACAATCAGTTTTTGGAACGAAGCTGCTGCAAAAAGCTGAAGACCTGGAGCTATCCACCGAGGGCCAAAAATTTGTGACTGATGTTTATTTTGAAAGTGTTTAAAAGAGAGCAAAAAGTAATAACGATGTGAAAATATCACCAATTTTTTGGATGTAACGGTATACATTTTTTCAGGACACGTACTTCATTCCGAGAAAAAGGAATCCGCAAGGAAAGCTGTACAGCCGAATAATTTATATTCGCCAAGCCGACAGTAGGAGATTCAACGACGAAGAAAAACGTCAGACACCGTCAGCGATCTCTGATGCTGTACAAGCTCCCAAATACTGAACAGTATTTCATGGCTCCAATTGAAGCATATTCTGTGTCAGTGGGAAACAACCTTTCCAGACAGAAAGGCCTTGCTTGGTGACCGCAAGAAAATACCAAGTCTGTTGCAGAAGTATCCACACATTAAAGACGAGTTTGGCTTTCAGCTGGTCAGTATAAATAAAAATAATAGTACCAAACGTAATGCTTACCATTTCATTTATTTTTTTTGAGCTTGACATTGATTACCGTCTGCTAGATTCGGCGATGCATGCACAGGACAAAACAAGTGGGAGCAATGATTTGAACCAATTGGCACGTATATAGCTAAGCACGTAAAAGACATTTCAGTTTCTAAATTGCTGCCAGTGATCTCAAGCGCTGAACATTCTCTAGGTTAGTATGAATGAACTATGGCAACGTTATTCCAAAAATAAATGTGGGCCGTGAGCCATTAATTAAGTACGTCACTCTAATGAATCACATCTTTATTAGAAAAAGGACGACCTCAAGGCAATCATAAAAAAACAAAGACCATACTGCCCTTAATTGCATATCAGTCCCAACTTTGCTTGATTTCCTATTCATATGGGACAACTATACAATTATGGACAGCATAGCTTTATGCAACTTTTAGTTCATACACACCAAAAAATGATCAAGGATTTCAGCAAAATGATTTGCTGAAAAACTATCAGCAATATTACGTTTTACTGAAAATCAGCAATTTGGTTTGTTTGATTGAAAACCAGTAAACTGGCCCAGATTGCTGAACACTCACCACCTGACTGTCAGTCTGTCAAATTAATTAATTAAAAAAGAAACCCTCTCATTGTTGTTTTCGGAAGCACTCGTTCAGTTTGCGACAGATTAGATTTAAATTTTCAGTTGAAATTTGTATAAATTATCGACAACTTCATGGATCCGGAAGTGCGGGAAGGTGCGTAATCTTAAGACAGACCATTGTGATGTGGAGGAGTTGTTTGGTAAGTAAAACAGATAAAAATAATTCTATGTTTTCTACAGCGTCGTCAAAAATGGCGGCAATTATCAAATGTGTCTTCTGCCATCAATTGGCTAACATTGCCATCAATGAGCCTACACATTTTTCAAAACTTATATTTCTTTGAAAATAATACTGATCATCTTTTTCAGCCTGAAGACGACGTCAAACAATTCGCTTCTGGTTACTCGAAAACGGCGCTCCCGATCCTTATTATCAAGGCACCGCAGTACGAGGAAGGAGCTCCGTACATCCGGTTAAACCGACGTGTATTTTCGGTAGGATGTGATATTCCTCGAGCATTTTTACTGTTGGTGCATACATATTATGTATTCAAATTGAAGTTCAGGCCGTCTCTCGCAATTTTTTTCGATTTTTTCACTGAAGCTGTTTTGGCCGTGGACATTGTGACCACAACCGTTAATAACTTCATTTTTGAACTTGACTAAGCAAGATACTGAAATATAGAATGAAAAAAAAAACCAAAATAAAATATGTTTTCAATAATTCCAACTTCAAATGGAAACCAGAGAACTGATTTTTCAGTAAATTGATATTTTTTACTGAATTCTACCAGCAAAGTGCTGTCAATTCACGAAACAGCAAAAATTGCTGAGTTTTCAGTAAATTGATTGTTTTTATTGAATTATATCAGCAAAGTGCTGTCAAATCACGAAACAGTCAAAATTGCTGAATTTTCAGCAAAAATCTGACTTTTACTGAAAGTTCAGCAAACTTCTGTCAAGCAGGATGACATTTCGCATTGCTAAAACAATCAGTAATTTTATATTGCTGAAATGATTACTGAAAATTCAGCTCGGCAAAATTCAGTAAAATTCTGCTGATTTTCAGCGAAAAAAATTTGGTGTGTACACCCTATATATCTTATTCTTTCTAATATAATACTTGTTATTCTTAATTTACATTTATTTTTCAGATTCACGCTTACTTGCAGTTCTCCGAGGATTGAGCACGGTGCTCATTCCTATCAAAGCTGGCAATGGTTTCAAACCAACCATAGCTACAGCTCAAAGTTACACTTTTCTGATGGTCAAAATGAAGGATGAGGCTTACGAAGAACTCGAAAAGTTGCGCAACACGTGGAGCGAGCAAGGCGGAGCTGCTACGCCGTAGTGAATTGTGTTGGGAGAGAACATCGTAATCGCATTTGGAGAGTGTATTGTCGCATACGGGAACGTTCATTATACGCTTCCGAGCATTGCGAGAGGCATAGATGTATGTGTTAAACTATTCGCAGTTCTCGGTTTGACGCCTTCGAAGATATCCAAGTTGGTCTGGACGTTCATATTGAAATACGTTTACAGCATTGATGAAGCCAGCTCGTACGTGTCTATCAAAAACTTGATCAAATTCATCGAATCATGCTCTTAACATGTTGTTTTGCGGATTGCTCAGTTCAGTTTTCGTCGGTAGAAAATTTTCTAGAGCATTTCGATGGTCACAGGCCCCCATCCTACTACGAATATCGATGCACATATCCCGGTTGCCAACAGCTGTTTACCAAGACGTACTCTTTTAAACGACATTTTTAACTTCATCGTTTTCCACCCGTTGGAGGTCCTACACGGAGAAAATAGAAAATGCCTGAAAGCATATTTTATATTCCATTTAACGCTTTATTCCTTTTAAATCACAGCAATGCATAAAAAGTATGCATTGAATCAATATATTTTATGCATTGCAATACATTTTAGATAATTATTATTTTTCGTGCATATTGCGTTACCGGCATTATATGCTTTAGGAGCTTGGACGACTTGAGCAAATTTAATAGTGAATTCGTTTTTCATCTAATTTCAAACTGGATCGGGTATCGAAATCGTGTCGGCTGGTTGTGTGTGAATCGTCAGTATGTATGGTTTTATTTGTCACTTGTATCGGATTGAGGTTTGCATAGACAATAAATTCAGGTATCGCAAAAAAAGGTTCAATAATGAATTCGATATAGTTTTCTTTTGTCTCATGAAAGCGCGTGCAAGTTGGAATTTTTATTAGCATGGACATCGTTTGTTCCGCGATTTCTCTGTGGTCAGCTGATGAAAATCTACGCAGAATAGAGTTAAGGCGTAAATAGTCGGACTGATTGTGAAATTGTCTGAATTGGTTAATTTTTTCACATTGTGAAAAAAGGAGCATGTGATTGTGGTGACCGTATCTGGGAGGAAATATGCGGAGAGCGGAACCATCCGGATTGCCGCCTCTTGAGGAGTATGCACCTGTATTCGTTCGGTGGCTGCAGCCGGAAAAGGAGGATGTCGTTACGCGTATAACAAGATGTTAATTACTATTTTCGCTTGTATTAATTACTGCTCTTTTTCTTATTAAGGATTATTTCTTAATAGGCATTGTTTACTTATTGTTATGATTTTTATGCTGACGTAAGAACTACACGACACTAACAAAACGCGAGGCGAGACAAGACACAACACTTATCGTTCTTACAATTTAAAAATTCACCTTTTGGTCGACCGGTTTCGGGCACGATGCTGCCCATCTACGGGACTATGACATAGTCGGGTCGGGTCGGACATGTGTGTTTGCTGATTGCATTAAATCATTAAATGTTAAGACAGCCAATCTTGAAACTGATTATAGCTTAGAAACTTGTTTAAATTTAATGAAAACATCGTTTCAGTCTATAAACAGCGATTTTAAATTTTTTAAGGTGATAAATGATCAAGCGATATTTGAACAACCCACAGTTATTGAGCTGGACGAAGATAAATGTAGATATTTAAAAGACCCCATAAGTGTCATAAGGGTTTATGGGGGTTATTATAAGGGTTATTCACTTCCAAATCAAAAAGTTTTTTGAAATTACGGGAATACTGATAGACTCTAAACCGAATAAAATTATAGAGCAATCAACAGAAATACGGCATTTTGTGAATAGAACATCAACAGAAATACGGCATTTTGTGAATGGTAGAGTGTGGACCGAAATTAAAGCGAAATATTCTTGCGATCAGGGCGGTAGTTATCTAATACCAATGTGAATGCACGCAGATTATTTTGAAATCAACGATTCGCAAGGACCACATAATAAAGTTGATTCATTATGTGGGATTTACTATACATTTCACATATTGCCGGAAGAACATATCTAGACAAAATAGTCAAAAGGTCGACAGTAACATTTGTAAATAATGACTTCTAGCGTATTTTTTGGGATCTGCTTGCTCCCACAAACAAAATAGCACCAGAAACAGATATAGGGAGTTATAACCTTCCCGTCGGTAGTGGACATATATGTTGGCAACTTTGCATTTCCAGGAAATTTATGTTTTAAATCATTGTTTACAATTGTTACTTTCGACCTTTTGACGATTTTGTCTAGATGTCTAAATTGTGCAATATTTTCGTAGCAGGCATCATTCGAAAAACAGCTATTCAAACCTGAGGAGTAAACAAGTTAATAGAACAATTAATAATTCCTTTCATGAGTTTTGAAAAAGGAGGACTGACAATGAACTTAGAAAGAGTCGATATAAAAGTTAGATTTATTCTCTGCTTATTCCAAGAGACAACACCATTGCTGTCTCTATCGTGTAGTTTTAATTCAACATATTATTGTAGGTTTTGCAGAAAACCCAAGCAACAACTGCAAAAGGATTGTACAGAACATAAAGATTGCTTGCGAAAGATTAGTAACTACAATGAAGATGTTGCCATTGACAAACATTCTGAAACAGGAATAGCAGGAAATTCAAAATTTAACGATTTACCATCGTTTCATGTAATCAACAACAATAGTGTAGACGGAATGCACGATCTATTCAGTGGAGGTGTTTGCAAATATGGCTTGACTTCTGCTTTGAATTATTTAATTTACACTAAACAATACTTCAAACTAGCTGACTTTAACATGCGCAAGTATTTCGTAGGCCTATCATCTTTAGATACATGATTGCGCCGTATACCAGACTTTAACGAGATTTACAACAAAGTTACCAAGTCTAAAACGGTAACAATGAGAATGACATCTGATGAAATGCGAGCTCTTTGTCAAAATTTCACATTTATTGTTGGCCCATTTGTTCCTACGGATGACGTAGTTTATGATTATTCTAAAACTTTGATCAAAATGACTGACAAAATACTTTCTAATGCGTTCACCAAGAATGACATAATCGAACTTACAGAACTGATAAGAACGCATCATCATTCATATATTGAACTCTTTAATGAACATTTAATACCAAAACATCACTTTTAGGTTCATTATCCAAAAGTCATAGAAGATAGTGGCCCTGTTGTTTACATGATATGTTTTAGAAACGAATCAAAACACCAAGGATTCAGAGTATTCCCATGTGATTACTTCTCGTGTTAACATTGCGTATACGTTATGTGTTAAATCGTGTCTGCAGTTTGCAAATGATCTGTATCACAGTTTATTTTTCAAAAGAAATTTTGAAGGCAACTTTAAGCCACATCAACTTAATACGAGACCATATTTCGATAAGCTGAATGCAACACACTCTTTAAACGTTAATCAACTTGTTATTTTTGCAACACTGTGCACATATAAAGGGACGCAATTTAAATCAAGCCAGTTTTTAACGCCAAACTCAACAAATCAATTATTGGAAATTGAAGAATTTATTGAGCATGGTGATTCGATCTACATAGTATCTAGAAAATGGATCTCCGGTGAATTTGATAATCATTTTTTAGCCAGAACAGTGACTTAACGAACAGATGAAATTATGTAGGTTACAATTGATAAGATTGATGGACCACCATTTTCTATTATCAACATTAACAATAATTACTATTTTCGACCTAAGCAAAGCATCAATGTAATTTTATAATGTTTAAGTATAACTAGAACTGTTCAAGTTTAAGTGTAAGAATCAAAACGTTTGAAATAAATATGAATTTGTGATTTCTCAATTGTGGGTTGATTTATTTTTATTGAAGCTAAATCAAACCAGCAATCCAATTTAGGATTGTTCGTTTTATTTAGGGACTGTTCATAAACCACGTAGACCAAAATTTCACACTTTCAAACCCCCCCCCCCCCCCCGTGTACTTTAGTAGACTTTTTCCAAACACTCCCACCCCCCTCTACGTAGACTTTTTATCAAATGCATTTTTTTTAATTTATGAATTTATGTTCTACAATATGTAGCTGTGGCGGAGGATCGCTTTATGAAATAAAACTCAAACAATCAGGTTGTTCAGTTATTCATTTTTATTTTCCCAGGTTACCAATAAGCAGTTCCAAAGGGCCTGTACGGCAGCCTATCAAGCAACTAAGTCGCCTTAAATGCAACATAAATGCCACTTTTGGCCCAATAAACGGCAGCTTCCAACACTGCAATGCTGTTATGCTGTGATAATGCTTCATTAATGCTATTTTGCATTCGAAATGCTTATTACAGGCTACAAGCATTTAAATAGCATTTGAAATCGAACTTTACAACGGATAGTATTCAAGATGCTGATATATCATCTTGTATCATCTGAAATGCAAATTTAGGGTTCATTTACTGCATATACTGATGCTTATTATTTACCTGGGTTGTTTCATAAAAATTGCAGAAATAAAAACTTACATCAAACAATTATGCAAACGCTAAAGATGACCACACCATGGCTGCTTTTACACATAATTGCAGTTCATCAGTGGAAGTTCTGGTGGAATTGCTTCATGGATGTCCAGTCGAATGATTTCGACAAAACGTGATTCTCTCCATAGAACATCCGTAGCTCCGTTCTCGTCGACCTCTAAAAGAATTTCTTCCTGGCGTTGCTGCAGAATCTTGAGTGGCCTTATTTTCTTCGACGACATATCTGCCTTGTGGATGCTTTTGCGTTAATCTGCGTTCACTTTGCCGTAAAATGCAGTCCACAATCAAAGCTTGTGCGGCTATTTTTGTTTTTACATTAGTTATCAAGTTCAGTTTATCTTCTTTGAAAGTTTTCCAAAGCAAGTTGACGTCTTCTCAGACCTCCTAATGTACTTTGTCTCACATGCGCTATAGTATTGCTGACAGGTATCACAACCGCATTTAACAAGTAAACTATCAATTATCATCTCATTCACGTATAAATGAAAATACTCAATGGTTGACATCATAAACTTACTATTTAGTTCGTACCATGCATTCGATCTATCGATGTTGTAAAAACCGAATAGAAAAACAAAACCAACACGCTCAAATTACTATCTCATGTTATCTCTTTTTTCCTCTCTAAAACATAATTAGAGACAGTAAGTTAGCGTGTAGCATTAAACCCCGTGCATATTGCAACCTACATTACGTGATCTTGACATCAAATGCAACGCAAATTATTTTTGGTGAAAACTAAGCCTGTCAACGGTAATATTGGACACTTTTATTTCGAAGTAGATTTTGAATTATTTAACGGACACAAGAAGTCAAATACGTGCCAAAAACAGCCAATCCATCAAACTGTACAGAACTTTGCTCAATAGAGAAGTACTGGACACTAGTTAAGCGGAAACTCTTCGAAATTTAGAAGAAAGCAAATAGCACCGATGATTACAAGAGAAGATGGAGAATCGTCACGGCGGGCATATCCGAGGATACCGTATGGAACCTGATCACAGGTGTACCACACACAGATAAAAAGAAACATTGAATTTTCTGCGTTATCTACTGCACATAAAGGGAATGCTAGATTTGGCAGAAAATAATGGGATATTTCATGTCAATTTAAGCCAGATAACGCCCCAATCTAGCATGTTGAATGAAAGATTGCAAACAATTTCGTTGTTTACGCTTCCTTTGGCTTGGAATTAAACGAAGGGAAATTTTACGCGCCTGTTAAAATTCATTATTTTTTTCTGTGCAGATAGTTTGAGAATTTAACAGAAAGAAGGATTAACATCTTTATCAACTGTTTCTTATGTAGATATAAATCTATTTTTGTAAAATAAACAATCAGTTTTTTTAAATAATGTGTAAATTTTGTTTTGCTACTATTATTTTGGTGTCCGAAATTTAACGTAGACAGTCTTTAGGTGTATAGATGCTCATTTGCTTTGGAAAATGATGAAATCTATCATTAAATATGGTGGCCAAATAAGGAGTCTATTCTGATTCAATGACACGAAGAATGAAAATCGCTTCAAGAGTGTCGACCTGGATGAATTGCACTCAATATAAGGTACTTTTGCCACTGTAGTTCCACCTACATATTTTCGTCGCACGTTTTGAATTGTTAGCCCAAACCAACAGGGTATGTATTGAAAGTGTACAAACTAGCACGGTTTTTATGACTCAGATTAGTTTACTATTGCAAGAAAACTTACTTTGGCAAAACAAATACAAAAACTTCATTCATGCCATGAGGGTTTGAGCTTACTTGACGCAGAAATGGATTCCGAAAATGATCGGGGTGAAGAATTATTTAAAGTCAATAGAAAGCATGTTTCGAACGAAAATAACTGTTTTTGAATCAATTTCAAGGCTAGTCAATTTGAGTGTGTCCAGAACGTGAAGCCGAGACAACGTTTCCACGCTCGCAACATGAACCAATCGTCATGTTTATTGGTAGGTTATTTTCTCTATTCCAGTAGTGAATCTCTGAGCAAACTTCTTCAATCTGGAACCTGTTAGCATTTAAGTTCAATCCAGGACTAAGATTCGCCAAGCCATGATTCGTAGACAAAATAGAATAAATTTAGAATGCAACCAGCAGAATCCAAAATTTGTACATTTATTCGCATCATTAATATGTTGAAAATAAACATAATATGATTTTAATTTCAAAAATCGATGAAACTTGGTTTTACACATAGAATATGTTTGAAAGAAAGCATGTTTATGTTTGCGGCCAAAATAAATCAATTTTATGTTTGGATTTACCTGCAATATGTTGTTATGAAGGTATATTTTCTGCGTGGATGATATGAATATCCGTTTTGTAGAGAGAAAAAAATGGTCTACGTAGACTTTTTGTAGGGTAACGGGATGTAATGTTAGCCTAGCTCCTTGATTCGGCCTATGTACCAAACATGTCATTATTTCTTCGATAATCAACAAAATCATGTTGCTATCAGCATGACCGATTTATTTCAAAGTTATTGAGATATAATTAATCAATTTATAGTTGTTCACTTCGGCGTAGTTTTCGATTTCCTCGACTTTTTAGACACCATAACTTTACTGGTTAAGCTGAACAGATTATCTATACCATCTTCGAATGATCTAAATTTGCCGATATCGAACCTATAAACCAAATAATGCAGCCAAGATGTACAGAATGTAGTCACATGTTCTAAACTAAGAGGTCACATTGGTAAAATAACAATGATTTAACAAGCAAACGGTGGACCCAATGTTAGGGACATTTTTTTCTCTATGTTCCCAACTATGGCCTGTTGTATGAACAGCGTAGTAAAAAGGTTGTTATTAATAACATTTACGATACAAATGGGTGAGTTCAGGTTGAATGTTGTTCGCATAGATTATCTTAGCACAAATTAAAGAAACAAAATCAGTGTAGAGTGAATTATAATGTTTTGATTGTCGAATGACCGCTAAATCATACGTAAAAACCATTTTAGTGTTTCTTAGCAGTTTAAGTATAGTTTGATTCGTGAAATTGTTTGTTGGGTAGAGCGAATACAGTTGGAAACGCCTTGAATCAAAAAATCAGGAAGAAACTCGTACGAAGATTGCATTTTATAAAATATCAATCCAATGGGACGAACTTGCATCCATGATTAGACCCAATTTGGTACCCATAAACCGACATCACATCCATATCCCTCGAAAGTTTCTGACTTTATAAAACGAGTTGAGTAGCTTTTCGTGATACATACTACGAGATGGCTTATTAAACATATCTTAGGAAGTGTATAGCTAGTTAAATTTTGTTTCCAGCTCAAATACTTTATGAGTTACAATGAAAAATGTAATCGATTGTTGCAATTGTTGCATATTAGACTGAGTCAAGGGACACATACCCTATATCCTCCCTCCCCCATCGTAGACAAACGTAGACTTTCTCTAAACCCCCCCCCCCCCCCCCCAATTGCCTACGTGGTTTATGAACATCCCCTTAGCTAAATTTATTAAAAAAAAAAAAAAAATCTGAAAGAACATAAAAATTTATGATGTATTGCATAGTTCACATGATTCCGATATTCCGTATTTCATTCGTTCACAATTCGTACGAATGAAATATAAATTTCATATTCATAATGTACTATTATACGACACATCTATGGAAACCATAGCAATTTCAAAAATCATACACGATATCATAGGCGTGCTTTCATAGTGCTATCGTATGATGTTCAAAGTAAATTCTTTTGGTTAAAATCCATAAGCATTTCGTATGAATTTCGAACGAATTATTTTCTCAGTGTATCATTAAATATGGTGGAAAACAATGACTCTTTTCCGAATCAATCACACGAATAATGAAAATAACTTCAAGAGTGCCGACCTGGGTGAATTGTAGTCAATATTGGGTACTTTTGCGACTGTCTGTAGCTATCATCTATATATTTTTGTAGCACGTTTTGAATTGTAAGCACAAACCAATAGGCAATGTATTGAAAGTGTACCAACCAGCACGGATTTTATGACTCAGATTGGTTTACAATTGCAATAAAACTTACTTTGGCAAAACAAATACAAAAACTTCATTCAAGCCATGTGTGCTTGAGCTTGCTTGGCTCAGAAATGAATTCCGAAAATGATCGGGGTGACACGAAGACACTACGCAAGGTCTTAATTGTTTTAATCCTTCGTGTACATCGTTTAACACGGATACAAATCTCATCAATTTAAATTGAAAATATCGATATTCAACTTGAAACATAAGAATTACTCAAAGTAAATAGAAAGCATGTTTCGAACAAATATAGCAGTTTTTGAATCAATTTCAAGGCTTCTCAATTTTAACAATACATTCATCGGGTAGGTCAATTTGAGCGTGTACTTCCCTCTTCAGAACGTCAGGCCGAGACAACGTTACGACGCTCACATCATGGCAGCCACCTTGGCCCATTCCTTTTCCTGTTATATATGAACAACGTGAACTTGGTCCTCAGATGCCTGAAATTAACCTACGCGGACGACATAAAACTGTACTACGTCATAAAATGTCCAGAAGACGCCCACTTTCTTCAGCAGGAGTGTTCGACGATTGGTGCCGGATCAACAGAATGTCCTTAAATGTATCCAAATGCTCGACTACCGTGCAAGCACCATACTTTGCGCAGTTAAGAACATCTTATTCTCCATTTACCAAATAAAAAAACAGAAACATACTGCAGTCATACAACTTGGTCTAATTATGTATATGTGTTTTAAGTAACGGAAAATAATAAAATTTTAATTATCAATTTGATTTTTTTTTGTTAAAACAGTATTAAACAAAATGGTCTTAGTGTTCCTAACGTTGCGCACTCATATTCGGTCTGTTCCTAACTCTACGCGGGTTGTTCCTAACTTTGCGCATATCTTAATAAGGCAAGATGTTTGGTAGAAAGCAATGTTTTTGTTTGCATTCAGATCAAACGACGCTGCTTTCAAAGAATTAGTAAAGGGTTAAGAGGCAGAAAATTTATTTTATTTCATATAAGGATAAAAACAATTAACAATTAACATTTTCATTGAGCTAATTTTCGGTGTTTAACGCTAGCTGTTAGTTTCGGTTTGGATTTTTCGATTGGATCATTTCGTTTAACTTTTTAAAGTTGCTTCTTCTTTTGTCGAGCTTCTTTTTTTTTCTAGTCGTAGTTGCTCTTCTGTTTTCACCTGTTTGCGCCAACACTTCCTCCCTGGCCGGAACAAGGCGAATCGATCCATATTAAACACACACTCGGCATTTTGTATAACCTTATCCAGATGGTTTGATTCCAAATATGTCCTCACTTCGTCAAACCAGCCCTGTAATTTATGCTCGGTAACGTTAGTTCGCTGCTTGGAAAGTGCACTTGGGATTCGTCAACTTGCCGTTTGAGAAAAAGCTTCATCCACTTACGGCCTGGAATCCCGTTGTTCAATGGGCTTTCTCTAGCTGACATTCGTAATAAGGAAGCTACATACGTCTTTAAACGCTGAGTGTCAATTAGGAATCCAGCTATGGCAATATCGGTGATCCACTTAACTATGCGCTCCTCCTCCTCTTTAGATAAAACTGTTGGCCTTCCGGGGATCTTCTCCAACCGCCTTGTGATCAGTTTTCTACGAACTGTGCTTTCCGGAATATGGAAGGAAGCAACAGCTTTACGGATTGAGACACCCTTTCTGACCATCGCATTCGCCAGTTGAAACTCTGAATAGCTCATTTATTTGCGTGGTGCCATATCTATTTGAACTGTAAACAAAGTGTGCAAAAGAAAACGCAGATAACGACACATACACCTAATACTTCAATGAAAAATTTGCATGGAATTAAATATCCTACCTGTTGGCTTTTGAAATTACACACGTTTATCACTGAAGAACAAAGTATCCGCGAATGAATTCGATAAACATTTTATTACGCTCCTAAGCACAACCACTAAGTGGCGACTTTTTTGACATATTCACGAGAGCGCAATGATGTATTGTTTATTTTCGGGAGTGAGGAACAATGTTGTTATTCGAAACAATCACACATAGCATGTATACATATAAATAAATTGGTGGATATATGTTTTGATTCTCCTAATTATATTTGTAAGGATTACAATCCTAGAAATATGATAATGCACAAAATTTGGCGCTGCGCAAAGTATGGTGCTAGTACGGTATCTCTTTTGACCGAAAACGTGCGATGTATCTCCACGATTACATCCTTCGAGGAACGCGCTTGAAACGTGAAACAACAGTAAAGGATCTGGGAGTAATGCTAGACACCAAACTGTCATTCGAGAACTAGTGTGCCTGTATTAGTAGAGTGACGACACTGTCAAAATTGGAACCGAAATTTCTGTCAGTGTCATTCCAATCGAGCAGGCGACCTGTCAAACGCATGTGAAGAAACAATAATAAGTGTGCCTGTATTAGTATTCTCGAGTACTTTTTCAAACAGACGTATCTGATTTTGTAAACAACGAGGGGAAGAAAAATTCAAACGTAAATTTCACAAAACTCTCAGCACCCTCAAGGAAAGTATCATTAGCATGATGTTTGGAAAGTGTTATTCCTTGTATTGGTGGCCCTAGTTTGGATGAAAGTACTAAGGGTTTCAAGAATTAAACGTTTGAATCTTACTTTCCCTCTTTGTTTACAAAATCAGATGCGTCTGTTTGAAAAAGTACTCGAGTATTCAGCATTAATATTCAGTGTTGTCAACTCAAAGCATCAGGGATGCCAAATTTGTTATTTTCACAGGGATGACATGGCGTCACTCTACTAATACAGGCACACTATCGAGAACCACTTTGCCATATAGTTTCTAAAGCCTCATCGCAGCTAGGGTTTATCTGCCGTTTCGCAAAAAACTTCAAAAATGTTTATTGTGTGAAGGCAATACACTGCTCTTTGGTTCGTCCTTTTTTGGAGTACTGCGCTGTCGTCCCTTTCTACCAAAATGCAGTCCAGAGGATCGAAGCCGTTTAGCGGAGGTTTATACGCTTTGTTTTACGACATCTTCGTTGGCAAGACCCTCGCAGATTGCCAAGCAACGAAAGCCGGTGTAAGCTCATTAAGCTGGAATTGTTGGAAGGGAGGCGTATGGTGGCCAAAGCGTGTTTCGTTGTTGACCTTCTTCAGGGAAACATCGACTGTTCAACTTTACTTAGTCTCTTGAACATCAACACTCGACGACGAAACCTACGTTTACAATCATTCTTCATTAACCGGCACTCAAGGACCAACTACGGCAAACACGAACCTGTGCTAAGCATGGCTCGTGTCTTCAACAGCTATTATATCGTGTTTAATTTCAATGTATCCCGTGAGGTTAATAAGCGTTGTTTCCGAAGATGTATGTGTTATTTGTTGTAAACTTCGAGGGGGCTTTCGATCAGATTTCGGTTGGGATATTTCATTGCACAATACATAAATTAAATAATGTGTTTATGTCTTATGCGATATTGCGATGTAGCTTATTGTGCACCCCATTGTGTAAAATGTTAGTTTATATGGAATTATGACGCAATTTCACACAGTTTAACCATTTTGCAATACTCTACGAAACTCATATGCCTTTTGCATGCCCCTTGCTGATTTTGACAACAAAATGTCAAATGCAGTTTTTTTAAGTTTATTTGCTTTTTAACTGGGCTGTAGCCCAGTTAGCGAACGCCCAGTTAAAAAGCAACCCAGTTAAACAGCACCCAGTTAGCGAACAGTTACTGTATTATCTTATTGTCATTGGGATAAACATTTTTGTCTGTTGACGAATCAATAATAAATAAATAAATAAATGTAGAAGGAGATGTTCGCTCATTACCATGAGGCATCAAGAGTGGACAGTAATGTTTGCTAGTATGAAAGATATGAAGAGAAAGTGTTGAAAGTTCCGTCAGTGCACTGTAGGTTGGAAATGGTATAGAAGTATTGAAAATTGAGCGAAAGAGTAGTAGTAAAGTAGTTCTCGAACCAAGGACGTTACATTGGTCCCACTACGGGGTATGTTGAAATCCGCCACCTCAACAGGCAAAAGTAACGTGTTGGATCGCGCTCATGTAAAGGTACCCATGCCCTTTCTGTCAATTTTCAATTCTTCTATTCTATTTTCAACCTATTGTACACTGACGGAACTTTCAACACTTTATCTTCATATCTTTCATTCTAGCAAACATTACTGTCCACTCTTGGTTCCTTATGGTGATGAGCGAACATCTCTTTCTAAACCATAACCGTTACTACACGCACGGAGAACACAAAATGTAACAATTAGAGTATATAATATGATCTTAATTTAAAACATCGATGTCACTTGAATATTTTCTGCTCATTATATTCAAATGTAAAACTTAATCTCGAATTTTATAAACGAATGGTGCACTTGTCGCAATAATAATAGGGTATCTTCAATTGGTCAGACATGAATCACATGTAGCTGCGAGATGAAATAACTTCTACTGTGAATGAATGCTGCTGTAGGTTCGATGTAGTGTCTGCAGTACAATAAGAAGGTAACATTATAGCGATCACGTAAAACTGCTCCAGATCCTGATAAACGCACTCACCATTCTAATGAACATGCTTCTTTACCAAGGCTCTTGAAGCCCACGGTGAATCAAGAACTGAACATGTTCTGCCAGCTGGCTACCTTGGTGGCCACACCATCGTAGCTGGAAGGGTCGCAGGATGTTTGGAGTTCCTACTGATGCGCTAAACATATTGCCCAAATGAATTGTAGCGGCTTAGACCATCACATAATCAGTCGGTTAAACACGTTGCCCGAAGTTATCGAACGATTTGTCACGTTCTTTTAAATAGAAATGAAGACCACGATTTGTTGGCCGTCCTGCCATGGCGAAGGCATAGAAACTATTGTTTTATTGTTAATAGTATCAACATACAAAAGAAACAGTAGCTGCTTGACTGGTGGAGTAGGACATGTATAATGGGCGTTTGCACAAACAGTCCTGTTTTTATTCAGCTCTTAGGGATCCTGAAATACATCCAACACTTTAGTGGCTGCCTTCAATTTGAAATTCTCGTTCAACCAGAAGTGCCATAATGGTCAACATTGACTAAATATTGCCCAAGCTTCTATATGCTATGCAAACTTTGTAATGATTTGTTTGCAGTAAGCTATCAAGAATCGAGATGGCTTAGTGCAAACAAATCATTGTCCATGCCATGTATATACTTAGGATTGACAAACAAACACAAACTTAGTAGTTTGTTTTGTCGAAATAAGATTTATGTCAGTTACACTTCCAAATTCTTCAAGAATATTCCGTGGACAAAAATAAATGTCAATTTCAGTTCAACCATGTAAAATAGTATATGTATCTCTCAGCAGACAGCGAGGCTGGCGAGTGACAGCCATGGACCGAATAGAATGGAGACAACTTCTGTGTACAGCAGAGGCCACGCCGGCCTTAGTCTGATTGGTAAGGTAATCTCGAAACGGCAACAAATCTGATGTGTACAAACAAAAGTGAAAAATTATTAGCTGACGTTAATGAAAAATATAAAATTATTTCCTCGTCAAGAGTTGACAATAGTGAATTCTTGATTTATTTTACTGAACTTTGAGAAGGGCAATTTAAAATGAACTTTCTTAAAAAAAAACTCAACCTATCATCTTGGTATGGATCAACTTTTAATAACAGATCCACCAGAAATCGACTGAGCTAAGGGAGGACCCATAACACCTCTTATTTAATCGGGTTTCCCCCTAGTATGCTTACCTGTTCTTTCCTCGACCTCACAAAATCTCGGAGCATTGCAAAGATTACAAGTATGACGTCGAGCCCAATTCACATTAGCACATTTACTACACTGCCAGTCTTCAGCGCTAAATAATCCTCTAGATTTTTCCGCAGCAACTTTCCCAATTTCAATGCCAACCTTCTTCTTGCTACCAGTGCATGGAACGGCGTCATTACCGGCTCCGGTACTGCAACTTTTTTCGGAATCATAGAGACGATCAGCACCACACCGATTGCATTGGCTGCGACGGGCGAAGTTCAGATTTTTGCAACTGGGGTAATCCAATGATATATTCAGGTGACGGAGAAGAATATAAACAAAGGCAAGATCAATATTTTCTCCTGCAACATGCCATTTATCGAAAAACCAAAACTTTGTTGCTTACTCAGCATCGGGACAAATCCAATCTCCATCCTTATTGGTGCTCGCTCGACGAGCTTCGCCAGGCTTGCAACTCGTACTCATCGATGTTTAATTGACGGTTAAATGCAATATTCAATCAGTTTGAAGTGTAATCGTTTTTTTAGAAATGTTTGCACTACAAAATATCGGATTTCAAATACATCTGTCACAATGATCGCAATCGTCACAATACTCTCGCTAACAATCACGCTCGTTCAGATTAACTCTAAATAGAGTAACTTTCACTCAATTTCGTATCTTTATGCTAAATGTCAAAAACTGCGTAACTTGAATTAAGGAAACTGAGTAAATGCTACTCTGATATTAATAGCGTTGTACTCATAAAAATAGAGTAGTTAAAAGAAAGCTGTCCAAAGCAAAAAACGTGTCGATACGTCGAAAATTGTTAGTTTGGTATTAAAATTCAATTAAGTAGAAGGAGAAAGAATGGAGCAGATAAAACTCCTGGTCGATGCGGAAACGGTTCGTAAGTTGAAAGTTGAATTATAGCATTATTACAGAATTATGAATATGCACCTAATAAGACATTTTTAAACAGATCCACAGATGGTACATTCAAATATATCCATCAGCAGAACTGGCTCCAGAATATAAAGGAGTTCTATCAGAAGGTCTGCTCTATTCACCGAACAAGTCCGGTCAAGTCGAAGATGGTAAATATATCATAGACCATGCAGCATTTCATGTAATAATTCTAAAACAAAATTCCTGAATACTTCAGAGGCTTATTGAGATTTTTCGCTAAATTACCCGTCCGTGGTTAACGCAGAAAAGTGGATGGAAAATTCACAACTAATGAAGAGCAGCTGGCCTCTCCGTTTATACGTTGGGTAGAGGTAAATGTAAAAATATTCGATGTATGACACTGAAAAATACTATTTTTATTACCTTTCCAGCAACAATCTGGTGACATAGATACGAAGAAGAACTACCTGAACGCATATGATTATGATTTGGAACAACCACACATAGTGTGCGTATCAAACGTTTTCAAGATGGGACGACTGTATGTTGTCATCAACAAAAAAATTTACATCGAAGTGCCGAATTCAATTAATGCTGTGGATATTCTTTTTAAAGTCATTAAAGTTTTCGGCATTGTTGTTCCAACCCATCTCTGCATGGTGATGGATTTAGTTTATTGTGTTTTACACAAAACGATAAACCACAGTTCTAGAGCTGCGGTGAACAAACTGGTTGCATCGTTTAACGAAGCCGCCCGTGCAGAGGACTTGGAAAATTATACACCAAAAGGTTAACCACCCATGGTGCTAGATAAAACGTTTAAATTTGTTTATTCATGTCAACCACATGTGACATTTTATTAGCAGAGAACAATAAATGGAGGTTTTTTTTTATTTTTATTATAGACCTTTTAATAAAAATGGAGGTTTATGATTTGAATCAATATTTTTTTTACATTAGAGAACTAAAAACACCCCGTCGGGGCGCATCGGATATTAATTGAGATGAGTACACTGAACCAAATAATCTTATAAATTTCATAAGGTTCAACTTATGAACGATGGTTTGGAATATCATAAGGTCGACTTATGAATGGATTTTGTTTCACCCGACGTTGTTCTTGTACGCCTTTAAGCTTTCCTGATCACAAGTGTTGATATATACTAGTGGGCAAGTCACTGGACTCACAACGTCAACGTCCAAGTTTCGAATCCAGGTTGCTCCATAGTTTAATTTTTTCAACATCATTATATTTCATAAGATAAATTTATGAAATTCATACTGATTCCTTATAGCAAATAATCATAATGTAATCTTATGAATATTGAAAGTTTATTTCGCTGAGTGTAGCTTATAATCAGATTATTTCTAGACAAAATAGTGAAAAGGTCGAAAGTAACATTTGTAAACAATGACTTCTAGTGTATTTTTCTGGGACTTGCTTGCTCCCATAACCAAAATGGCACCAGAAACAAATACAGGGAGCTATTACCTTCCCGTCGGTTGTGGATATAGATGTTAGCAACCTGGCATATTCAGGAAATTTACGTTTTAAGTCATTGTTTACAATTGTTACTTTCGACCTTTTGACGATTTTGTCTAGATTTAATCTCCTTTAATAAGATACTGAGTAATGGCCCAAACACAATGATAACGGCAACGGCAAACGGCAAAGCCCGATTTGAGTATGCCTGCTTGTCGGAAAGAAAACAGGCTAGGTCCAAGCCGATTCTAAATAGACGTATTGAAGTCATTTGCAGCAACTGTCAAAATTGCCGTTTTCCGTTCCGTTTCCGTTATCATTGTGTTTGAGCGGTAAGGTTTACTCTTATTTTGACAAGTGACCTAATTAATCACAAATGAGTAACCCTAAAGCTACTCTAATTAGAGTAGTTCCACTTTTAACAAAACTGAGTAGTGTTCTACTCAGTTTTGGGAAAATACAAACAAACGTGACTGAGTTATGTTTACTCAAATTTTGACAGGTGACCTACTTAATCAAAAATGATTACCCCTTTAATTACTCTAATTAGGGTAGTTCCACTTTTAGCGAAACTGAGTCATTTTCTACTCACTTTTGAGTCAATCTGAACAAGCGTGATGAGCCTGTGCACGCTATAAAAAAAATTACTTTTAAGGCTCGAACGCAGTGATAACGGAAACGGAACGGCAACGGCAGCGGAAGAGCCCAATATAACTAGACCTGCTTGTCGAATAGAAAACTGATTAGATCCAAGTTGATTCCAATTGGAAATATCGACGTCATTTACGACAACTGTCAAACTTGCCGTTTCCGTTCCGTTTCCGTCCACATTACGTTTGGGCCTTAATCTGAAAAAAATTCTATCGTTATACCGACAATTAAATCATGGTCAAGATGACTATCGCATATAATGGTTACAATAACCATGAAAATGGTCGAACTCACAACTTCATGGTATTATTGACTATGATCATGGTAGCAAGGACTATTCCGACGTTTTGGCAAATGTTGGATCAACTATTTTTAATGGTCGTTTTGACCACGATCATAGTTGGTTCAAAAGCACTATTCTACAATAGTCATCCTTACCCCCAATAATGGTAAAATTGACTATCAAATTTGTCTCTGTGTACTGTGAGCCATGTTTTCAAGCGTCCTGTGAGAGTGAGTGAGACAGCACCAAAACACGGCTCACAGCAAATGTCAAAAAGACAAAACAATTATAGCAGCGTGTCCAAAGAGACTGTGCACGCCATAAAAAAATAACTTTTACTGTGAGCAGAGATGTCAGATACTTTTTTCAAAAGTCTGTCAATCTCATTTATATGTCTGTATTTGTCAGTATAATGGCTTGAATGTGCTTAAATGGATGGAATATTGGAAATCGCTATTTTTCGATGCTGACAAGCAAGAATGTAGCAAGTACTAGTGTGCCTGTATTAATACAGGCACACTAGCAAGTACAATATCTTTTCCTCGTGTCTGTGATCCGGCGAAAGCGAAGAGAAACAAGCGAAATGATAAGGGAACGTCCATTAATTACGTCACGCAAAAAATGACATTTTATAACCCCCCCTCCCCCCCCTTGTCACGTTTTTTGTGCAAGCAGCAGCAGAGCGAGCAACACGGCTAAGGCGGCTACCGGTGTGTTAGTGAGACAGCGTTCACCCGGTGTGTGAGCTGTTGCATGAATAACGATTCCCAAGCAGTGGTGGTAAATGTACTGTATTTTGATATTTACATTTTGATATTTGACATTTTTCATTACGACCAAATTGAACACACACAAAAGTGAACCGTCGACGGAAAAATCTCATATGACATTTCTGTACCGTTTTCTCCAAGCGACGAAACATTTTTGCTGCCTCCAGCCGATGGTTTAAAAAATTTCGCGATATTAATTTATGTCCCTCAGAATTTCGTTGATTGTTAGCTTATTACCATAGACTAACTCTAAGACCAGTAGGTCCCGAACAAATACGATTTTTTTCTTGGCTCAGTCAGTACTAGCACATCCCAAGCTCGGTCCCAAGCTTAATAATGCGCCCCTCATAATGAACTCCCACGAACACACTCTCAAATATTCTGTCAAAATAACACAGCAAATCAAAACAAAGGCGCAAACATGTATAGTAAGGTGCTGGCTTCAAGGTGTATTTCGGACCAAGGGGTTCTACAACAGTGAACCAATTTCAAATCGCTAGTTGCATATTGATTGTTGTTATTACTGCATACATATGATGTTTATTATATGGAATCAAATGATAAGAATGAATACTAACAACTTATAATCGAAAATAACCGAATAAGTGCGTTTTTAATCAAGCTATCAAAAACCGTCACAAACCATTTCTTAACTGTTTGAAGTTGTCGGCAGAAATAGGAAAAAAATATTTTTCTATTTTCTATCCCCGCGTTTGTTTGAACTGTACACACAAACTTTTGGTGGTGTGCGGACCTCAAAATTTGCAGCGCATGAATGGTTTGCAAAAAAATGTACATTTACCACCTCTGTTCCCAAGTAACCACGAAGCTGTTATAGCATGCATATATAGGGCATATGCATTACGTCTAGTGCATAATAGACCTTTCTTGTCAGACCTAACCCCCATTTTTTATATTTTTTCCATATAGGCAATGAATTTCTTATAAAGTTAGCGTTAATAACTTTTTTTTCTATGCACTCCTCATTTTGTTACAAATGTTTGAAAGCTCCAATTTGTTCCACATTTTATGGTGAATATAACCATGTGGAACAAATATGAGGCGTTTTGGCAACTATGTCAACGAGGTTAGACTTGTTAACTCCATTTTGATCCAGCTAGTCTAGCAAAGTGTATAAATATTCACCTAAAATCAAGCAACTCAGTGACTAAGTTGTTGAAAACCGGGCGGTGATCGGTAAGACGAATTTTAAAGGCATGAGTTATTTTCGTTGTCTCGAGTTTGTTACTTATTTTTTAAAGCTGAATGATTTTCTTCATTTTCAGGTTATTAATCATAATGTACCGATATTGAAGACGGTTTTTCCTTGTACTTGACGCTAGATTTGGTTGCATTTGATCGTTACGAGCGGCTCCGCTTCAGCAAGGCCATATACATCGTGGATAATTCACAAAGTGATCACCCAGCAGTTAGGCTACCGATATTAATCATGTCAAGTTCAGAAAAGAAAGAGCAATACCAGTAAACATTCAACAAATTTTGTTCAGTTCAGCCACCAAGATTGATGTCCTCCGTGATTTTGAATGGCCTAAAACAACGCCGAATACAGGACTATAAATTCCACAGGGACAATGCTCTACAAATGGACGGTGATTGTGGCATAAAGCTGCAGTACACTCATTGTCGGTTATGGAGCTTGGAAAAAAATGCCGATAGCTCGGTGCATGACATCTGCAATCCTAAGTTACTTTCGGAGTCTGAAGACTCAAATCGCATCTGCGAATTAGCTAACTATGATGATATTGGCGGAAGTAACTGGAAAACAGTAACCGTGCGCTCGTGTCAGTTACCTGTTCGTTTTAAGGTGAGTTGAATGCACGGGTGGCTGTGAGGATTGCGTTAATGTTTGTTTATACATTCTCTAATTTCAGCAACGAGACAAACTGATGCATTGAAAAATTAAACATAAAAAATGATTCGCCGAAGGAAAAAGAAATCCAGAGGCTAATACTGTTCAACTCCTCCCGTTCTTCACAGTGAAATGAAGCTTCTTGGTTTGAAACCATTGTTAGAAATGTATTTAACCTTTTCTTTTTAAATAAATTTAGCAGATAATAGAATTTGAAACCCAGTTAACGACCGAAACACCTAAACTTTGTTGTATTATTGTTTTAGTCTCTCAAAGGCTAACGTAGAATCTGCCGGAAGACACCCGATATTTCTTCAAACGTTTGAGTCGAGTTAAAGTTAAATGGAATTCCACGCATCATGGAACCACCGGAGATCACTGGGCTACCACTAATAGATGTCGAGAGAGCAGCCTGTTTGCCCAGTTTGGTTCGAATGTTGAACACCTACTGCCAGGGAAAACAGTTTCAATGGGGTTTCGCTGGAGTCTGAAAATCTGATTTTGTAAACAAAGAGGGTAAGAAAATTTCAAACATTAAATTCTATAAACCTTTAGTACTTTCACGCAAGCAAAGATTACCAAAACAAGGAATAATTTTACCCTAACCTGATGGTGATGCAAGTTTCCGTGGGTGTGATGCGAATTTTAAGAAATTTACGTTTGAATTTTTCTTTCCTCTTTGATAACGAAATCAGATACGTCGTTTTGAATGAGTTGTCGAGATTTAAGTGGCTGCACATACCAAACGGACACTTCCGGTGTTGCTTTGGTTGGTTGCACTAAGGATGAACCGAGGAAACAGTACCCAAGTAACCACGAGGCTATAATAGCATGCATATATAGGGCATATGCATTACGTCTAGTGCATCAATGAATTTGGATTAAAGCTGAAAAAGGGCCCCACTAAGATCGAACTAATGCTATATATTTCGTAATGCCATAAGACATTGCTTAAGTAGCATTATTGCATTGGTAATGCATCACTACATTCTTAAGCTAATCTAACGCTTCATTACTTGACAACTGTTGAACGCAATCACGCATTGCCGATTTTGGGTTGAATTTTTCCTTGGGTACAGAGAACACGCGCCTTCTGATGACGAGTTAGTTGGACAGTTTGGAGAGGATTGCTAGCGGTAGTTCAAATTAGATGAACAACGACCAGTTTGTTTTGATGTACGTCAGCCGTATGTGTAGCTCCCAGCCCATGTTGAACCACTTGTACTCAAAGGCTTTCAGCGAGGTGAGCAATCTCATGTAAACTCTGTTTAGGATGCTGCGCGCAACAAAAAGATTTTTCTACGATCACAAGGCCAATGCCAAAATCATAAAAGTAAAAGATTCTCTAGTTGACATAAATCATACATCTTATATTACTGCATTTGAAACCCTTACACAAATAATTGCCCCAGACCGATTCTTAGCCTACCCCCAATTCGATCTATCATTTATCCTAACAACAGATGTTTCAGGATACGCATTTCCCAAATTCAAGAAAATATAGCAAGTTATATCGCATGTACACACAGAACACATTATGATGCAGAAACAAGATGCAACTAATACAACCCAAAAAAAATTACCTTATGTTGCTATAAGAGATGTAATGTGTCATCGTTGCCCAATGGTCGCCACAACCGGCAAAACACAAAAAAGGAGCCCTGATCATATCGCACAACGATCTAGTGCTGGCGACAACTCTCTGAAGAGACAACAGAATCCCAATTTTCATGTTCCTTTGTGCAATCCATCCCAAAGAAATGTCACCTCTTTCAACTTCGGGTGAACCGCGAGTAAGCGTCTTACTAAAAGTAGTATTAAGTCACTCGTGTTACCAAAATCAATTAATTGGCTAGGAACTAGGCGATTGAGCCTAGTAAGTAAATGAACTAGTAAAAAAAATCCGGAAAACGCAGTGGCAATTTACTTCGACCTTCTCCGCCAGTCTTCATTGCCTTTAGAGAACGCCATTACGCAAAACCATCTTCACTTGAATCTTGTCGATGCAATTCCTTTCTATATTATGCGGTTCATCCATAGACTAACTCTAAGACCAGTAGGTCTCGAACAAATAATTGTCTCGCTAGTTGCATATTGATTGTTGGTTCATCCATTCATGTCCTTCTATCAACTTTTGTAGTACTCTCAAACCGCGATTTCAGAAAAATTTCTCAATATCTCAAATAAACCTCACTCTAAGCTAATATTGACAAAATTCACCTTTCAGGTTTCGTTTTCAAGTTTTCCCCTCCTTCGATTATTTTTCGCCTCTTCCCGAATAACTTAAACGTCTTTATCGATTGTTTTGTTGATCAGCAGACATCAGTACCGCTGGCTAATTTATTGTGTATGGAGACAATTTCACTGGTACGAAACAGTCAATGTGACAGTGTTAGAATCGAAGGGAATAGTGACACAAATTTTAACACAAACGAAATGTTGAAAACGGTGTTTTTAGTGGGACAAATTTTCCTGAGGGCATAAGCCTCATGGAATCACGTGGGAACATCGAAGTTATACGGATGTTGTTGAGTCGTAGGTACAGAATTTTCACACGTTCCATTCCTATGCCACCACCAGCGTGCTGCGGACAACCGAAAAAGAAGGTTTCGATGCAGACGGCAATTTTGTAAATATCTGTTTAAAAGGAACATCGATATTAACTTATGATTCTTAGGTATAATATCAGCATTTCAGTACCGATTGCGGGGTGTTTCACACGCTCTACCAGTTACTCGGGATCGCGGATACGTTGTGCACTGGGCAGGATCTCTTCCCCTCGCATGAACACGTCGTACGAGTTGGAATACTTTGAATTATTGGGATCCGGCAGCGTGTAAAATAGTCGTACTCACTGCCAGGGAAAATTTGTCGAGAATGTTGAAATCGGTGCCGCACTTTGCCTTCACCAGACTTCCGAAAAGTTTTTCATTCGGCGTCGAAAGATCCTCTTCGTCGTCTATCAATACGCCGGCTTCCCGCTGCATGCTGACCACCTGAGCGAATTCCAGCTTCATCGGTGGTTAAGGTGGTTCAGGGAAAGTTCCAAAAGGTTTTCACTGAAATGTAACATTATTAGAACTGTTACGAATCGTACACTTAGTGACGGCACTTACCAAACGAACACTCGATGTGGCATTGTTTACACTCAGGATGAACAGAGGAAACAGTACAGAAAACACGTAACCGGTGATGACGATTGATTTGGGTAATTCAGAGAGGATTGCTATAGCGGTAGTCCAGCGCCGATGAAGTGCAATGAAGCCAGTTGGTTTCCATGTAGGCTCCAGCCCATGTTGAACCACTTGTACTCGAAGTCATTCAGCGAGCAGACTTATGTGTAAAAGAAAACAATAATTTATTACACTAAACGCACAATTATCTGTGTAAACTAACAATAATATTTTGATTTCTCGAACATAAAAAATCTAAAATTGCTGACTCACTTTTGACAAATGCACAGCGTTGGAAAAGTCGGCAAAGTTTCAACAACTTTTAAGCAGTGTTGCTGATTTTTCTAGTACTGCTCTCTTAATGATATTCTAGTATATATGGAACTTGATACACTGAAAATTTTGACTAGGTGCGTCATGAATAAATCGTCTGTCCGATGTCCGTAATTAGTCCGTGGCGATACTTTGTTGTACGTCAGAAAAAAAACAAGATGACGAAGACGATGCGAGCCGAACACGGGTTGGAAGTGCTCCGAGTGGGATCAGTTCCGAATGGGAGTCGGAAGTGGCCGCAAAGGCAAATGACTTTTGGTCACGTACATGTTCGCTCAGAAGGAGGCCTCCGATATTCCGCTGATCGAAGCTTACAAGGACAATACACCTCCGCGAAAGAAGAAAAAGAAGAAATACCAGCTGTGGTCAATGCATTGTCGCAAGATTCAACTGAAGAAGGATTCTACCTCGAATCACGTATTCAACTTCATCCCATGTGAAAAGTTCCGCAACTGTAACAGTGACTGTCAGAATCGGTTCCCGGGATGTCGCTGCAAGGCCCAGTGCAACACGAAGCAATGCCCATGCTATTTGGCCGTTCGTGAATGTGATCCGAATCTGTGCCAGAATTGTGGTGCAGAACATTACGAGATCTCGAAAATTACTTGCAGAAATGTTATCGTTCAGTGTGCCTTGCGTAGGCTTTCATTCTTTGCTCCCACATGCGCTGACAGTAATTATATAAACTTTATAACCAACAGACAAACATCTATTCATGGCCCCGTTGGACGCGGCCGGTTGGAGAATATTTCTGAAGGAGAGCGCTCAAACGAACGAATCCATATTTTAATACTGCGGTGAAATTATCTCACAGGACGAAGCGGACTGTCGAGGCAAAGTTGACGACAAGTATATGTGCAGTTTCCTGTTCAACTTAAACAATGGTGAGCCCAGTTTTGCTTGGAACTAATCAGTACAGATTTTTACATGAACATAAATTACAGATTTCGTGGTTGACGCCACTCGCAAGGGCAACAAGATTCGTTTCGCGAACCATTCGATCAACCCCAACTGCTACGCAAAGATCCGGATCGGATTTTTTGCCAAACGAGCCATTCAACCAGGCGAGGAATTGTTCTGAATTGTTCAACGGAGCAGCTCAAGTTTGTCGGCATCGAGAGGAAAATGGAATTTCTGTAAAGGAATGCCTGCCACGCATACACACTTAGAAAATTTTACAGTATTCAGTAACTTTTTACCGAACTTTCAACAGCTGAACAGTTCGGTAATCCGATTTAACGGACTTCGGTAAAATTTGACAAGCTCCGGTAATTTTTGTACCGGAATACTGTAAAATTTCACCGAAATCCGGTAAATCGAATTACCGAACGTTCAGCTGTTGACAGTTCGGTAAAAAATTACCGAATACTGTAAAATCTTCTAAGTATGTAGGGATATGTGTTATGATCGAAAATTGTAATGCTAGAACTCGAAGGCAGATAAGCAAAAAATAAGGTTTTTATACAAAAAAATGGTTTGGATCGGGCTTCAAAGAGAATCTTGTGCTTCACAACCGCTCGCACAAGGTACTATTAGAGCTATGTTTTGGGGACGGTTTTATGCTCCACTCCAGTGTCGAATCCAGAACGGTCCGATTCGAGGAGGCTATCGTGCTTTCGAGATGGCTGATCTGACTCATGTCCAACATGGCTTCGTTTTCGTCGTCCCCGGCGGCATCATCATTGGAGGGTTCGGTCTCATCACGCTTGCGAGTTTCGTGCTTCTTCATGACCAATAGGGTTTTGTAAATTTTTTGCAACCGTCCATGCAGGATGTGATGACCAATGATGAGAATCTAAGAAATGATAAATAGAGGGTTTAACGATTGCGTTGATTAGTACTGGAGATTTATATATTACCGCTCGTCCATACTTGTTAAATGGTAGATCGCCAATAAACGTTCCACCCGTGTCTCGATCACCACGCACCTCCTTGAAGTTCTACGATGCACCATTCCTCGATGTCGCCTTCGGGACTCGGACTGTAGGTCATAGAGCGCATCGGAAGAGTGAACTACGTGTTCCTGCAAGATCGACAAAGGCTGATACGTTCACACACAAACCAAGCAACGTTCGGTTGAGGTTGTTCCACATCCAAATGCAAGCCAAGGTCCAAGTCCATTGTTCGTATTCGTCGACGGGTTTGGCTTAGACGTGTCAGCTCCATCCGTTTTAGCAGTGGGACCAAATCCGGCACCTGAAGAGGAGCTTGAAACTGAGGAGTCGCTGGAGCTGGAAATCCGATGCGATGCCGACTGGGCAGATGATACACGGAATTCTTTTTTATGCAAAGAATGGCACTTTCATCGAATTCGTTTTTAAACCTACACTCCCGCTTCACTTTACTCAATTTTTGAGTACAATTGTATGCTACCTCTTTTTCTCTAACGGAAATGTTACTCAATTTTCGTAAAAAGTGTGTTGTCACTTTTGACCATGAGAGTATAAGAGATAGCAATAACCCTGTCCTTTTTGATGATGATGTGATGATGTGTAATAAGAACCCACCATCAGTGCAAGGATTACCTATGGCTGCAGGACTATTCTCAGCAGGTTGTTCTGAGAGAATAGCCTACGTGATGGCTTCTTGTAGCAGGGTCAGCCGATCTCAGTGAGGACCTTCGGAAGACTACAGCCAGAAGGCCGCGTGTCTTCGCATGACAAGGGACTGGCGACTCCACGAACCCTTGTCCAGTCAACAAATCCTTCGACTGCCTTAGGCTACCCCCCCAGGGAATCCCCGTTATATAGTTGTTAAAGGAACAGTAGACATTTTTAGCATAAATGATTTATAAAAAGTTAAGACAAAATGAAAATTTCTCGGCTATACTGAACTTTAGATTCAATTAATACATTTATTTTTGTTTTTATTTGCACTAGTAGATGTACTGGGATATTGCAAAATTTCTACAGTTCCTTATAAAATAGTTGTGGGCAATAAAATGAGGAAAAATCTCACAAAATAAAGAATACTTACATTTTTCGTGGTAGGGTAAGACTTCAGTCTGCTATCTTACCGCGCTGGCTACATTGCGTTGGTGGGACTGCCTCCTAAGGTATAGCTGACGAGATACAGCGTTTCTTACTCAGCCGCTGTTTGAGCCGCACCTCCTTGGTGGACAGACGCTCGACACGCACCTCTTCAATCTAGCTGAAGTCAGAAGGACAACAGTGCCCAGGCTGCACTACCAGCTAAGTACGCAACCCTTAGCTGGCGGTCTTTGTCATCTGTTGACCCGTGGAAGCATGAGGTAGGAACTTGTAAGGACCAGAGCTATGTTGCGGGGACGCACGCTCCATCACGGTTGTCGACTCACCATTTTGCAGCCCATCGCAATAACCCTGTCCTTTTTCCTCACAAACGAATTTCTGAACACAAGGGCACCAGTATCTGTTAAGTCGGATGTGTGACGTCACTGTGATTTGGACCATAATTTGTGAGGAGACTTTCCGGTGGAGTGACTGACAGGGATTGTCGAAAAACACAGAGTATGTATGTATGTGTATGTATGGTAGCCACCATCCCCTCTAGCCCTTGGCTTGGATGCAGCTCCACTTAATAGCAAGATCAAATTGGGCCACCGATCTGAATTCGCACTATCGCTGTATGAAGGGCCAAAAACGGAGGGGTGGACCCGTAAACAGACACTTACACGAAATCCACGGGAAATTGAGAATCTCCTTCCAACGATATGATCCAACAATTCGAATAACACAATTCGCAATACTCATTAAGCTTTCTTCAGGATGGCTTGTTAAGAAGGGCGCGTCACTCTCCCTGAAACTGTTGGAGTAGAACTCGCAGCACCACACTCGAATCGGTAGGATAAGAAATGATACTGTTTGTTCCCTCCTAGACTCAGGCAGTCAATCAAACCATCGTCCAGTTTCAGCTTGAATGATACCCTGGTGCTCCCTCCCAACCCAGTATTTATTATATTCATATAAATATAGATGTAATGTAATAATAATATGTTATATATGAATATATAGTAGAGCAAAAAATAATATAAGGATATTTAGTTAAAATATGTAATAGTTGGAGTTCACGAGCCTATGATAACCATGTTAAAATAAATTAATTAACCTGCTGAAATAATAATATTAAGGCAGTAATAATAATATGCAGCTTCGTACCACTTTGTATCACTGATAGATGACTGTATCTCTGGAATGTGAAGGTCATCTTGTTATTCATTGAGGTATAAATATCAATAAAGCATTCAATTGTATATAAAACCATAATATTATATTATTTCGTATTTAATCGTGCCATATAGATATGTAACCTTCTGGAATGAAGAGCATTTATTAATTTTGATTATTATTTGATATAATGCAATAAAATAATTATACCGGCCAGATCACCAATCTGAAGCAATTAAAATTTTATTAATTATTTTATTACTTCTTCCATAATATCATATTTATGATATGCATTTAATAATGATGAACAGCTGTGTTCCTCTGAACCGCTCAAATAGTAGTTGATGATCGTGTACTGAAATGTTAAGGTCATATTACGCCATTTAATGGAAGATATAATGAAGGAATTAAAGGTTGAGAGGTCGAGAGAGTCGTCAACATTTCTATTATTGAAAACATGCTAGAGCTTGTAAAAAACATGCATCATATAATAACACATACTAGTATCTACACATCTGCTATTTTCGAGAAGGCAACTCCGACGGTGCTAGATACAGCTGAAAATTGATCCCCATTCTTACTGCTGCTTCTACCAGGAGATGATCATCCTATAACCGCAAGACCTCCTCTCCTAAACTGTATGGTACCTGAGAGAAATTTACCTTTCTGGCGTAATAAATGTAATGAAATATACAGAATTATAAATTTCAAAAGAACTCAGGTGGATAGTGTTAACATTCACCCTACTTGATTGCCGCACCGCACCCTGGTTCCATCTCTGTACCACTGCTATTCTTACATAAATGCGAAGCTGAAAATAGTACAAAAAATATTGTGGAGGGATGTTATCATATAAAACGATAATAAAAATTATATTTGTATCGTCTGCATGTATGCCGATTGTAGTCATGCGCAATTTTAGACACTGCTATTATCATTAAAATTATTGTACAATCCATGGATGATCCGAAATTATGTACCATATAAAGAATACTTTCATTTTTTGTGATACGGTAAGTTTTCAGCATGCTACCTTACCGGGGTCGCACTTGACACTTCAAATTCGTAAGAGGGAGAAGAAAGGATCAAAATGACCGTTGGATAAATAAGACAATAATTAATCGTATACAGTCCATAATGTCAAAATGATAAGACAATACTACCATAATTTATGAAACCTTAGTCATGATAGTGATGCGACTGTTAGATCAATATATAATGTCATAGAGAATAGTATATCAAATATAAAATATATGATATGAAATGAAAATAAAAATACATGCGTCATTACATGTTTGCAGATTGTTGTCCAGCTGCAATTTTATAAAAACCTGCCCATTCATTATGCACCTGAAAGTTAACACAAATCTTAGTAACAAGAAATAAAAAATGGAATGAACAGTAATTTACAAAACTTTGGAATTTGGATGTATAAATCATATATAGAACAGTATATCCAATCTTCGATGTGCTAATCCGTTTACTTGCATCGAAATAACCATTTTTAATGGATCATGAGGTCGAGATACTAAAATGATTTAATTTAATGATATAAATTGAAATGTTTGATCATCATATCATAGCATAACGGATAATATTTATATGAACTAATAAATATACCATTGAAAAATTATACTACGCTCACGATAGTGAAATTATATCTCACCCTCTCATCAAAGACTTAATCTGTTGCAGCTACTGTAGTCTTAACCATTAACTAAATATAAAAATGATATTAGTTTTAAAACCATGAGCTCAGCAACAATCAGCAACAACATACATTCCACACAGCGTGGAATAGGTGGGTTAAAACTCCCAAATACCCAGAAATTAGATGAAAGAAGATGAAAATTATTACCAAGCTGAGGAAGCGTAAATCTAACATATTTATCAATTACACCAAGATGTGTGTGTGTGTGTGTCATCCTCTATCCCTCACCCAACCGGGGGCGTTGGGCGAGTAGAACTGCGAATAATTTGATCAATCATATGCTCTGCAATGGTGCCCTTTTTGTTATGGAGGCCAATACAATAAAAAGGAGAGCTTTTGAGGCAACACAAGTTATTCTCAAAGCTTTTGGGGAAATGGGAGGTACTGGGAGTCCACAACAGGTACAGCAAAACATTACATAGACGCCCTTATTCACACTTACAACTCAGGAATAGAAGGTCAAGAAGAGCCACCGTCACCAACTAAAGCTTGAACCGGGTACCTGGGAAACCCACAATACCCGCGGCAATAGCCAGCGGACGATGCCCTGGTCGTATTTAGTAAAAAATGGCATTTTGCTTATGGAATGATCTCACCTTCTTGTTTTACTTTTTTTTTGAATAGAAACAAAACTGTTCATCCAGAACCACCGTTGCCAACTAAAGTTTGGCCAGGTATTTTATAAATCAATTATACCTGCCACCTTAGCCAGCAAACAATGTTCTGTACGTATTTAGTGTATTACGGGAGCTAAACTGATTTCACAAAATACAAAAAGTAAATAGTACTTAGCTGAATTCCATTTCATTACGTGTCCTATCCAAAAACCCGATCAGGCAACTAGCATCGAGCAATGCCCATAACCTCCAGCTGAAGTTTGAAGACACGGGTATAGTTTATTCGAAAACTTCTTCATAATCCGACTAGAATCACAGTTGATAACGTCGAAACATTGTCGGAAATCTTCACATGCTAGATTTCATTGAAACGAATGATCCACATCACAGGGCATTGGGCAAAGCACACACACAATTGAAGCAAGGACAACGTAGGGGCACCGCACAAAATATGTTTGTCGGTTGGCACTCCCGTAACAATCAATGGAAGCATACTCTGGAGAGCACTCCACGACCGAAATTTAAAGTAAAATATAAATAAAAATAAAATCAAAACTGAGGAAAAATGACAAGACAATTTTTTTCACGTCTCGATTCGCGCCCCGCACACTTAGGATCATATTTATCAATTACACCAAGATGAACCTAAAATGCTGAAATAAAATACACCGAACCTGCAAATTCTAACTAATCAGCATTCCGAAGAAGTCCACACATAACATGCATAAATGAATTTATTATTATTATTATTATTATGATTATTTACGTCACAAAGCACTGACCCTCACCATCTGTTTGAAGAAAAGTACTGCCTAATACCAAACACATGTGGTGTTGCCTTCTTGAAAGGATGCTGGGTGACACAAGAATTTAACATAACTATCCCCCTCCCGCTTCCACTAACTGGATTCAGATGGTGCACAAGTGTGCGTGGAATAACAGTCATAAAGCTCCACTCAGAACACGCAAAATCTACCAGAGAACGGTAATGTATGAAAGTAACAGTTGAATTCTAAGAAAACCCTTTATCTGAAGGATTTTTTTTCGTATTCCTCTCTCCACTTTCGACGCAAATCCCGGCACGGTCAATAATCCAACTCACTCTCCGCTAGCAGCAAAACGCAAAAAAAAATTTGCAGAAGAAAAGAGAGGCAAACAGAAAAATGCGAATCCGCTCCCCCACATCACACACTACACACACAAATGACCGACCCAGTCTCTAAACTATTTGTTTCTCATTCTTACACTACATTTCTTAGTGGAGCCGGACTATCTTAAATACAATACTTAGCTTAATTGTTTATCCCGTATTCAATTGCAGATATGTGAGCCAGCTATCAATCTCACACTATCACGAACACAAGCATAGGTTTTCTCAACATCCGTTAGAACCTAATTTATTTTCCAACATTAACACACATACACACACCACGCACTGGTACACGCCATAACCAAACGATGGTCAACATGGCTGGCATAATCTTCTTCACTTTTCACCGTTGCCAAACAAAACACACACAAAACACCACTCTACCGCGACTGCTGGTTCTTTTTATGTTCAGCACTCGAAAATAAGAGGGGAATTTCGCATCTCGACCGCTCCAGCTTCAACACTCCCATCAGCTTGTCAACGTCCGAAAGCGTACACGACTTGCCCGATCACACTAAGGAAAAAAAAACACGTCCGATCGCGTTAAGCGCTAGAACTCGACTGAACAGATAGTTTACAGGGATGTTAACAAAAACAAATCAGTTTTTGTACCGTTAGATCAGATATTCCATTTCCGTGCCCTTCGGATCAGAAGGTTTTTGAACTTAAATGCACCCACCTCTTGTGTACAACATACCGGTACTGGAGCACCAGTTTTTACACATTGAGGATATATATTGGTTTATTTTTTTTGAATGAACTACAAACTTGGTTCAGCAACGGTTTTCCATACATTACTTCAAGAAACGTAATCGTTTAACAATCCCTTTTTTGGTAATCGTTTACATTCTTCTCATTATTAGTCTGACATTGATTGAACTCCCAGCATATGGTTCTCAAGATCAAGGCGTGAATCCTTCTATGCTAATAATTATACCTCCACCATTAGTGAACGGAAATGGACATTTTTATTTTTTTTCATATTTCAAAAATGCCTCACCACACCGGTCCGAGAACCATTTGACATTCACGTTTGTCTCACGCAATTTGCACACTTTCGAAACGGACGGAGCTGCATGGTCTTTCAAGAGTTGCCTTATTCTGGCTAGCCCTATAATTTCCCAACGCGGAAAATTGCCTCCGACCTAAGGACGTAACGAACATGCGAGACGAATTTTTGCGACGCATCCCGAATCCCGTGATCCCATCCTCCTTCGAAGCTTGTCATTATCGGTCACAATAAATACCATTTTTAGTGGAATGCCGTCCGCTTGCTCGCTCGCTTGCTCCAACAGCTTTCCATGGGTGGCACAGTGCGTCCTCATCGAACCGATCGGGACCTAAAGTCACCACGTCGTTTGCTGCGGTGATGCTGCTTTCAGGCTGCGCTCAAGATGCATTTTTTCGGAGGTCCCGGTGGTGATCATCGAAGCAACCTGTTATTTTCACTGTCGGCTGAACGCGTTTGGCGCAGCATCCTGCGTTTTCAGGGGCAGTTGGCTTTTTTTCTGGCAGCACCATGCATGTAATTAGGTACATTCGCAGCAGGAAATGGTGTTGGTTAAAGCAAGCGAAATGTAATTGTACATTGGACTCTCCTCTGCAGAAGTTTCCATGATGAATGTAAAAATTCCTGCTGCTTACGATCTAATTTCTAAGCGTGGTGGAGTTTTTTGGTGGTGAATTCCATTCACGATGTTTTACTACTTCTTTTTCCCGACTGTCCCCGGGTCATTAGAATTGGCCGCACTCGAAAATTACTTTGCCCACGGGCTTTTCCGCTTCGGAAAATAATTAATGCAAAAATCGCTTGGAGCAATTAACCCACCCAATGGCCATAAATTTCCACTTCCCGCAACTGCAACGCTTCGTAGCGCGCTCTCCAGACCAATCATCCACAATTCCTTCATGAATATATAAAGAGCTTTATAATTGGCTCACCGGAGATGTTCTTCTCCCAATAATATTCCGGAGTAGTGCACTAAATCAAAAAACAAGAAGCGAACCCCTTCTGCTCTTTTTCTTTCCCCGACACCGAGATGCGTGCCATGCAGTTTCCGATCTCAGTCTCTCCATTTGATTGAATTCGTCGTCGTCGTCATCTGCAAAACTTATTAAATTCAGCCCAGCCCCCATTGTCAATTTCGCGTCTAATTTATGTGCATCATCAACTCTCGCTTTAGCTCCTCAGCAACCGCAGCTTCCTCGATCCAAGTAGGCGAAAGAACATGTTCTGATCGTAGCAACACAAACATAACCAGCAACCATCGGCGAGAACGAAGGAGACGCAAAACGAGAGCAAAATTCGCATTCTTCGATCACCGTGTTGAGGGATGAGCTTGTATGAAAACAAGAAACAAAAAAAAAACTCTAATCAATTCCGACCGGGGCATAATCTGCGAAGTTCAATCTTGAGGTCTCCCTCGATGGATCAGCAGCTTGGAATTGCTGTTGGTCTGGATTAATGCAGGGAAAAAAAAAGCGACAAGGAAAAATGCAAAACATTGCCAAAGTAAAACATAAAAAGCCAATCATCATGTGTTGTGTGATACCGCCATGCCTGCTCGTTCACGCGAAGTGGGTGGGTGGATGAGGGAACTACAAACTCAACTCTGCTCGCGCTTGATCGTCATGTGTCGTCGTCTGGCAGTGCCGACCTAGTAGGCCACGATCGACAGCCGGTATGCGGCCGCGGCGGCGAGGCTTACTATGGTTTCGTTTGTTCCGAGAATGGTGGACAGCGCTTGACTACTTGATCGATTGGATCGATTGGATGTCGTGTTTGGGGTGATTCGGGTTTTCGAAATGTTTCGAAATTTAATTAGCGAGTATTTTTTCTGCTTGCTAGTGCAAGGTGATGAATTTGAAGTTTCGATAATAACTTCTAAAGGGCAATGAGTTATGAACTTCACGCTTTTATACGTATGCTGCAACATAGCTACTAGTGAGATAGTTGTTTTTACCAAGTGCTTAGTAAATTGCTTAAACCACTGGTTACTGAGAGAAGAAGAGACTCTCTCAATCATATGTTGTTATGTCTACTCACTATGCGATCTCTAATTTACGATTGGCATACATGAACTATGAGAGATATTCCGAGAGTCAAAGTGGCTCGCAGTGTCGTGAATTTTCTGGCCAAATCAAATGAAGAGTAAAAAAAGTTTGGTTTTTGTGTTTTGAACTAAAACATAGATTTCCCCTTAAAAGTTACATGTCAATAATTTTTTAATTATTCTTATGTTATAGCTGACTGAAAATGCTATCTAGTGCACAGTGGGTTGTTCTGGAGAAAAATAGGTTACAATGAAAAAAAAAATTGTAAAAATTGTCGATTGTAATCACTACGTCTTTCCCAAAGCACGCCTATATTTAATGATTTCACTGTAAGTTAGAGTTAAATACCGAATTATTGTTTAATTTTTGTTCGCGAAAACGACGCAGCAAAAACAAAACACGCCAGTTTAGAAGCACGGCTAGCTGCGATCTGCTAAGACAAATGATATTTTTGGTATATAAATAATTCAATGCTTCATAATTATGCTTCCAGATCGTCAATTCAAACGGCGACAATCGTTTTGTTTGCATGGAGCATTGAGGCGAGCATTTAGGAGCTTGTAAAGAAGTCGAATCCATATTTTAAAAAAAAGCATGAATAAAAACAAGTACAAGTATTTTATTTAGGCATTCATTGATTGAATGCCCGAGGGGCGCGCAAGAACATTTGAGTACAGCACACACGTTTTGAAAGTATTAAAAATACGCGTTTAATACGGCTAATTATACTTTGAGTACGTCAGAATACCCACTTGAGACTTTAAATACACCTTTATTACAATTACATACCTTGAGTGCTAAGAAATACATTTCTATTAAAATTTGAATACTAAAAGTACAGTTAAATACATTTGTAATACTTTAGATTAATTTAAAAACTTTTAAGTACTGATCGATTATTTTGATAACAACTGCAGATTTCGATACTCAAAATAAATTCTTATTACAAACATTATTACACTTTTCAATAATTTTAAATACCTAAGAAATCCATATCAGTACTCAAATGCCATTAAGGACATGTTAAGTATTTAAAATCCCCTTAAATATATTTAGACTTCAATTTACATCCTAAATAACTAATAAACTTATTAGATTACAGTTTAAATACCTCGAGTACAAGTGAGCACATTTTAATTACTTAAAATATCAAACACACAACACACTATTATAAGACCACTCATTTGTACAGAAAACCACTCAGTTTTTCTATTATGATTCCTATTCCAAATTGGTCTAGTTTAGCGAGAATTTATTTGTTTAAAATTTTAAGCTTGAAAAATGCACTGCATTGACAGAACTCAAGATGATTGTGTCTAATATTAAATTTACCACATCTAATAAGGTGAACTCGGCTTAGACCCAATAACATTTCAACTCAATATGAGTAGTCCTGTCCTAATAATAACGTGTAGGTAGAACCTTGAACATTCATTAAGAACACGCTCGAAACACCCTCTCTTTCATTTGTATTGTCCTTTTTTTCTAACGGAAAATTAGATGAGAGCATTAAGTAACATCACAGACAGACGTTTAAGCGAGACCAAAATTAGTCGATAACTTTGTGTAAATTTTCAAATCTCTAGCACTCGCTAGCGTAAGCGATCGCTTCATCACTAACGCCCGGTAGTTCACTTAGTCGAGGTGCCCATTGATGTGGTGAAGTTACGGTATCTGCTAGCAAGTCAAAATTTCACGCCGACCAAGGGGTGAGTCGCTCAGTACAATATGTCTTGTGCACATTTTTTTAGTGTGCCACAAAGCGTTGTGATTTTCGATCGTAGTGCCAATAGGTGCTCACGTGTGCCACGGTAATTTGACAGTTGAATCTTTATATTTTGGCTACGCCTGTTTTGTTTTGATTTCAAGATTTAGATCTCGGACAAGGTTTTTAATGCGGAAACCGAGGTTTTCATTAACTTGTGTTTAGACAGCCACTTTGGTGCTGTTGGTGATGGATGGATAAAGAATGGAGCTCAAGAAATGATTAGCTAAAAGTTAGTGTGCGAATTCCTATAAACTGTTGTATATTGATAATTGATTTATCTTCTTTCTCAGCATGTTGGATTTCCCTTCTCTCAACCTTCGTCAAATATTTACAACTTTTTCACTATAGTATATGTTCCGTGTCATTTCTTTGATGAACATCTCTGGCATTCCAAAATGAACATTATTGTTAAGCTTGTAATACACTGTTTGTCCAATAGCCAAACATTTGTCATAGGCAGATAGGCATCTGACAAACATCTATGATATCTGTCAGCTGTCTAGCTGCCTATGCCAAACACTCGGCTATTGAACAAACAGTGTACTACAAGCTTTATACCTGGTAAGGCTGTGAATGTGCCAGTTTCCTTTCTTGTCCATCGAAC
>JASCZW010009081.1:0-45207 GCA_034211315.2 Aedes japonicus
TAAAGGGTGATACGGTCAAAATTTGGTCAAGGGAAAACGCGTGTAAATCGGTGAAATCGTTTATTTAAAAATCAAATTAAATTTCTTTTTTCAAGTTCAATTAGTATAAAATTCAGGAAAAATATTCAGTTAGGCTTCCGCTTTTCCAAATCCGAATTGCCGGGCCTTACGCTTGACCCCTGCCATCAGATTTTGTACAGCCACCTTGTCCACCTTCTTCGCCGCAGAAAGCCAGTTTGCCTTGAACTGCTGCTCGTCCTTAGCAGTTTTTTTGGTCTTCTTTAGGTTCCGCTTGACAATAGCCCAGTATTTCTCAATTGGGCGGAGCTCTGGCGTGTTGGGAGGGTTCTTGTCCTTGGGAACCACCTGCACGTTGTTGGCGGCGTACCACTCCATGGCCTTTTTACCGTAATGGCAAGATGCCAAATCCGGCCAAAACAGTACGGAACAACCGTGTTTCTTCAGGAAAGGCAGCAGACGTTTATTCAAACACTCTTTCACGTAAATTTCTTGGTTGACAGTCCCGGAAGCTATGAAAATGCTGCTTTTCAAGCCACAGGTACAGATGGCTTGCCAAACCAGATATTTCTTTGCGAACTTTGACAGTTTCGTGTGCTTGAAAATATCTGCTACCTTTCCCTTCCTTTTGCCGTATAAAACTCCTGTCCCGGAAGCTGCTTGTAGTCGGCTTTGACGTAGGTTTCGTCGTCCATTACCACGCAGTCAAACTTCGTCAGCATCGTCGTGTACAGCCTCCGGGATCGCGCTTTGGCCGTCGTATTTTGTTTATCATCGCGATTTGGAGTCACTACCTTCTTGTAAGTCGATAGTCCGGCTCGTTTTTTGGCTCGATGCACGGTTGTAGACGATACACCCAGCTTATTTGCGGCATCTCGGAGAGATAAGTTAGGGTTTCGCTTGAAACTACCGGCAACTCTCTTTGTCGTCTCAGCGGCTTCCGGTTTTCGATTTCCCCCCGATCCAGACTTCCTGGCTGTCGAGAAACGTTCCTCAAACACTTTAATTACATTTGTAACGGTTGATTTGGCAACTTTTAGCGATTTTGCCAACTTTGCGTGCGAGTAGCTCGGATTTTCGCGATGCGCGAGCAAAATTTTGATACGCTGCTCTTCTTGCTTGGACGGCATTTTGACAACTGAAGAGTGAATCAAAACCATCTGACCAGCAGAGCGCCTCAGTTGGTCTTCATAGCGTCAGGTAACCCGAAACAATCATCTTCCTGCCAGCATACATTTACCCTATTCCTCAAAAATCATTCTACCTCCAAAACCGACGCTTCATAAATCGTCATGATCCCAAGATACATCCATTGAAATCTGCTTTAGCATTGCTTCGCTACGATTCGATCGCCATTAGTCGCAATACCGGTCACTACAAAACCATGAACATCAAACCTACCGCTTCATAGATCTACCAAACCTGTACAGTAACCCCGTGTTTGCGTTAGTCAGTAGAATAGAACCCTAACCTTTCAACCAACCAAAACGGGACTCTATCTACTCGATGTTCAAAATTCAAGGTACATTCACTATTATTCTCTCGTCAAGCTTTCGGAATAACCTTCAAACTAAAAGAACTCCAAAGTAGTCCGTAGATCTACCAACGTTTCTTTTTGTTTAACAACCACCTATGCGGCTTCCAACCAACCAACCAAACTTCGAATCCACTCAGTACGGGATATCGGTGCCTCTAACCTCCAAAAACCCGCGCACGAACCCTGCCAAGTTAACGGGCAGACGTGCGACGGGGACCTGCTTCCAGTATACTTACTCTCCGCGCTTAAGTCCAAATCTTCCTAACCCAACTTACCCACAGTTGCCGGAAAGCTACCATCTTTCGGGATAAATCTTTCGTTTGCCTTTCTCGGCACTGACAACCTTCCTTCCGCCCATTTAATTTCCCTGTTCTAATGCTTCCTATTATCTCGCCCCGCCCCATCCAGGTCAGATGTACTCGTTAAGTTTGAGCAACCCGCGCGACAAGGTCTACTCGACGGGCGAGAGCACCTCCTCGGAGGACGATTCCTATCTCGGATACTCGTCGGCAACCGGAGACTTCAACGGCGACGGAGAGATGGGCGTAGCGGTCGGAATGCCTCGTGGCGGAGGACTGCTCGGTAAGGTGTTGATCTTCTCCTGGAACATGACCAACCAGCAGAACATTACCGGTGAGCAGATTGGAGCGTACTTCGGGTACTCAATCGCCGTAGTGGATGTGGACGGAGACAAGTTGGACGATTTGATCGTGGGAGCCCCGATGTACACGGAACCGAACACCGAGGGCAAGTACGATACGGGACGGGTTTACATCATCTACCAGGACAAGGTGAACAAATTCCAAGAGGTGGAAACACGAGACGGTGTGAAATCCAAGGCCAGATTCGGACTTTCGGTGTGCTCCCTTGGTGACATCAATCTAGATGGGTTCGGAGATTTTGCGGTCGGAGCACCGTACGATGGACCACATGGAAGAGGTGCCGTGTACGTATATCATGGTTCTTCAAATGGTCCTCTTCCCAAACCATCTCAAATTATCATGGCTGAGGATATAACCGGAACTTCGAGGATATCTACTTTTGGATTTTCGGTAGCTGGAGGTATCGATTTGGATGGCAATCAGTATCCAGACATGGTGGTAGGAGCGTACGATTCTGACAAAGCCTTGGTCTTCAAGTCCCGTCCGGTAGCTGTCATGGAGGCGAGTACCTTGTTCGAAACAGAAAACAAACTGATCTCTCTGGAGGACCGAAACTGCACTCTACGCGATCGGAAGCAAGTCCCGTGTACCGTTATCAACTCATGCATGAAATACAACGGCATCAACGTTCCACCAACCCTGGACATTGAAGTATCCTGGGTGTTGGACTCAAGGAAATCCCGTAATCCCCGCATATTTTTCATTAACGAAGAAGGTCGAAACATCCGGAATCAGTCGATGAGGCTGTACCGAGGTAAGCTGGAGTGTAAGAGTGAACGCGTTTACATTGCGGAGAACATCCGGGACAAGATCACCCCGTTGGAAGTGGAAATGAAGTATAACCTCCGGCAGAGCAGTTACAGTACCCAAAGACGGAAACGGGCCACCGTTGAACCAGTTCTGGATCAAAACCGAGGAACAGTCCAAAAGGACTCGATCAACATCCAGAAGAACTGCGGTCCAGATAATGTTTGCATTCCGGATCTCCGGCTCCAAGTCAACATGGTTGACGAATACCTTCTCGGTTCCGGCAAGCTGCTCGGCATCGACGTTCTCATCTCCAACTTTGGCGAAGACGCTTTCGAGGCTGGTTTCTACATGACAATACCCTCGGAGCTTAACTTCCGACGAGTGGAGAAGGTCGGTGAAATTAAAGATACGCCTATTCTCTGCACCACGCCTCTGGGAGCCACCAATGGAACGCTCAAGTGTGACATCAGGAAATCCACTCTCCAGCGGAAAGGTCGTCAACTTCAAAGGTACTCCTTTCGCCATCGATCAAAGTTGGAATGGCACCAAGCTATGACTTCTACATGGAAGCCAACTCCACGAACCCAGAGATCGATGGATCCCATTCAGACAACATCTTCGAGAAGAGCGTCGGAATCACAATCAAAACAGACCTCTCCATATCCGGAGTATCCCTGCCCGAAGAATTCATCTACAACTACACCGAGTACCGCACGCTAGAGGAAGCCGAAACCGAACACCATCTCGGACCGCAGGTCGTTCACATCTACGAAATCCGCAACGTAGGACCATCCACCATTGATGAGGCGGAATTTTTCGTCATGTGGCCTTATGAATCCAAAATCAAAATAGGAGCAACATTCTACACACACACACCTTCAAAATGAGGGGTGTTTAGGTTTTTTAAATGCAAAATTGAAAGAAATACGTCAAGTTGATATTGACCAAATTTTGACCGTATCGCCCTTTATGCCCAGGAAGGCGTTTTCCTTAACGAAAACTTCTTATACCAGACCGGGAATCGAACCCAGCCACCTCTAGCATGGTGTTGCTTTATAGCCTATACCGACTGAGCTTAGGAAGGGCCCATCCAAAAACTTTTCAAACCCTAATAACTCGGCCATTATAAGCCACTGTTATTAAAGAAATGTCTCAGCTTTCCTATGGAGGTGATAATTTTGTGCTAGACAGACCACAGTTACAGTTACAGCTATTTTAAGACCAGCATGTATCAAAGTATTAAAAATTCAATAGCTAAGTAATCTCCATCAAATATGGTAGTCCGTCACCCCTAAAATATTTAAACTAATGAACCTAATGAAAAACTCCCTATTACATACAAGTTGTTGCAACATCTTTGTCGATTCGAAAGCCACCTATTTATCATAAGTGCATCTTCACTATTGGCTAAACTGGTTCAAATTGACTCTCAAGTGTAGTTTAGAAAAGTGCTTGTTTTGCCAAACAGACGGGCTTCATTCACTACCAATTGCAAACGGTTTCTATTAGGCCTATGTGTGTACAACGTAACCAAATGTGTATTACTACACACATACACACATACACACCCAATGCAGTTAGCCTATAACTCCTATGCCGTCTTCGTTGGGTAAAAACCATTCAGATGCAAATGTGTTCTGACTTTTGAACCGTCTTTTCATAGATTGAACGCACTGTGCCACGGGCCGCAACTTATAACCTGAGAACCCCTGGTTTAGTTGATATGTGGAAGAAATAATGAATCTTATCTTATCTGCTTCAAGTGTCGAGTCGGCACTTAAAAAAAAAGATATTAAATATGACTTACAGAACTTAATGCAGCTATGACAGATCCCAAAAAGTTTCCGAAGAAGGCTCCATTGTTGTCCTAGAAATGCAGAACACAAAACACATATCATATCGAACTGTACACTGCCTCGACTGAAACAAAATCAAAGGTTTGAAATTCTTACAGCGCCTCCGCCGGAGAAGCCTTCGATGGCAATACCTACGTAGCTTCCCAACACTTTGCCAAAGTTCTCGTCTCCCTAGAAATATCATCAAAAAATTAATTTCAGCCATCAAACTCAGCACAACCATATGACGCTACAAACCCCCAGCAGTCCAGCCAACAATCCTGCCCCCGTTCCCAGCAGACCAGGTACATCCAGACCATCCGGCTGCAAGTAAATCAACCACCAATTAGGCTACTTCCACAAGTTGATCAATTGCCAACATACCCCAAACAGATTGGTAACCGCAGCCGACAGAGCCCCAACCAACGCTCCAACGTCCGACCCCTCATCACCCCCACTCAGATTGGCAATCAATCCCACCAATCCACCGGGCGCCTCTTCTTCCGATTCTGATTCCGATTCGTCTTCATCTCCACCCAGTGTGACAGAAATCCCGTCCTCCTTGCTGTCTTTCCCCTTTGCTCCATTTCCGGCATTCTCCTTTTCACCATCATCATCATCATCCTGCCTCCTCCGGAACAACACATCAATGTGATTCTCCAGATCTCTCTGAACCAACGTTTCGTAGAAGCTATAGTCCGGCATCCGGTTCGTTCCACCCATGGTGATTTTCGCCTTCACGGCTTGCGTGTCCACCTGATCCATGTTGTGCAGGGCATCGTGACTCTCCAGGAACTGAACCGTTTGCCTGATCTTAGTTGACAGCCCCCGGCGCATCTGATTGATGTGTCTGTTGACCTCCCGTTTGATGTGCTTCAGATCGTAGTCCGATTGGTTGACGTTGATCGTGCCGGGGGTTTTTCGCAGCAGGGGAAGGCTGGCACTGGCCGATTGCTTCTCGCGCTGAAATGAAAGGAATTTGGGATTATTGAAAGCTCTAAGCAAAACGTTTAGTAATTTGGGTTTATGTCGTTCGGAAGTCAATTAATCAGAAAGGAAAAATGTTTTATGCTAAAATCTCCTCTTCAATCGATATTAGCTGGGATATTAGCAACATGATAAACCTAAATCTTTTGTATTGGCGAACGCATTGTCATTTTTTATGAACACATGTATTCTAATTTACAAAAATTTTTTTTTCAAGTTCGATTTCTTTCAGAAATTATTTTATACCGATGATTTTCATTGTAGTGAATTTGTGCGCGATTATAAAAAGAACTCATAGTATTCATACTGTTCATTTCGAGAATGACGAGGTGAAGATATTCGGTGGATAGCGGAGCGCTACTCCTGTAGAGACAATCATGTATCCTTTAACACAACAGGGTGCGGCTTGCCATATGAAATATGGACTGTAAACTAGCAACAGTTTTCGTGAGATCTGTCTGATTATAACTAAATTACGCGCCATCCTAATACATAATATGCTTTCCAATATCCATTTGAAGTTTGTACTGCGTTTATGTGGGGTTTTTTGTAAGTCCAAATCACCTCGAAATAAACGTGAGTACCCAGGCATTCTGAAATGGGTCACCGGAACCTAACAGAGCTATCACCTACCAACTCCCGGGCTAAAAATGGTTGTAAAATCTGACAACAGTTCGTTTAACAGCAAACATGATTCGTCCCAAAAAACACTGCTGGATGATGGGCATTGGATCCCCCCATACACAAACAAACACGCACACACCCACATATATACACACGAAACTTCCAAAGAGCGAAGCATTTGTATACTTAACATACGTGCTTTGCACGAAAACATTACAAAGAACAACGAAAATTTTGTTGGAAAAAAAATATATACTTTCTGATACTTATCGTTGCATGGATGTCTGACAGATTTGTTTTACCGACTTGAAATGAAATTCAAAAAAAGCGATACTGTAAGGAAGGGGTGATTTTTGTTGTATTTCTTATTTAGGTAGACTTTCTAATGCTACAAAGTATCTACACTAGGATGGCAATAAATGAATGGGCAAAAAGTGACCTTCGAATTTTACAAACATACCATGTACAAATTTTTTATTGGCTTGAAAAAAAGACCGTATGAAAAATTTTGGCTCAATCGGACATGCTCAGGGCTAGTAATGAGCGTTAAGTTTGAACTTTTGAATATAGAATTGTCCCAATGAATATTTTGAAATCGAAAAAAAAAATTTATGCCAAATGATTTAAAAATGAATGCAGCGTCGAGCTCTGGTGTTATTTAGGACTTTCTAGAACCTTTTTGTACTACATATACATCATTTCAAACCAAAACAGCCATTAAGGTGGTTTACTTTTTTTCATAAAGGTGATTCAAAAATATTTCAAAAGGTAACCACCCTTTACTAAATGTAAGTATCTAAAATGGCTACAAAAACACGCTAACAAATTCATTTTCAACTTAGAATAACTATCACAATGAATTTCACATCATATATTGGAAAATTGGAAAAGATGGACACATAAGGAACGATGACAGCTTGCTGTTTGATTTAAAAAAAACTATATTGTGTATTTGGCTCGCCTCCTTTGATACTAGGCAGTGAAGCATCCGTACCAACTCTAAGAAAAGATCCACAAATGACGTGGGGTTTCAAAGGTTATACATATGCTTCGTCATTTATGGATGGTTCCAATTTAATAACCGCATTCTGTTGTTCAGATGGTTTGTTTTGGAGAAGTAGAAAAACAGCGATAACAGAAATGGAAAGACGGGTTCTTTTTTGAGAGACAAATATAAGAATAGCAGCACGTTAAGATTATCGAGAATTTATGCATCTAGCCATTAAATCTTTGGGTCAACCGATGTCTCAACTATTGAATTACTCTCGTTCGAACAACAAAGCAGAAACGCTATTAAAAAATTATTTGAAGCGTTACAAATACCTGAGACCTTGTTAGATGTATAAAGGGTGTTTCGATCAAAATTTGGTCGACTTGAACTAGACACATTTCCTTTCATCGTGCATTAAAAAATGTTGCACACCCCTCAATTTGAAGATGTGTGCGTGTAGCATCATGCCTTTATTTTGATTCTGAGATTAGAACTTCAGTTATCAAAATGTCACAAAGAAGCTGGGAGTGCCGCCTTCAACCGTGAATAGAGCTAAAGAACGATCTGGACTATCGACTTACAAGAAAGTGGTGACTCCAAATCGCGACGATAAACAAAACACGTCGGCCAAAGCACGATAGCGACGGTTTTACACGACGATGCTGACGAAATTTGATTGCGTGGTACAGGACGATGAAACTTACGTCAACGCAGACTTTAAACCACTTCCTGGACAGGAATTTTATACGGCAACTGGACGGAGAAAGGTGACAGATATTTTCAAGCACATAAAACTGTCAAAGTTCGCGAATAAATATCTTGTGTGGTAGGCCATCTGTACCTGTGGCTCGAAGAGCAACGTTTACATTGCGACCGGAACCGTCAACCAGGAAATTTATCTGAGCGAGTGCCTACAAAAACGTCTACTACCTTTCCTGAAGCGACACAATTGTTTCGTTCTATTTTGGCACGTTACCATTACGGAAAAAAGGCCATGGAGTGGTATGCTGCCAACAACGTTCAAGTGGTGAACAAGGACAAGAACCGTCCCACCACGCCAGAGCTCTGCTCAATCCAACAATATTGGGCCATCGTCAAGCGGAACTTTAAGAAGACTCAAAAAGCTCTTGTAAGCGAGAACCAGTTCAAGGAAAACTGCCATTCTGCGTTAGGACTTGGAGACTGTACACAATCTTATGACTGGTGTTAAAGGAAAGACCCAATGCAATTCGCATTCGGTAAGGAGAAATCTTAGCTGAATATTTATCCTGTATTCTGTATTAACTTAATTTGAAAAAGAAAAAGAATTTGACTTATTATTAAAATCTCACACAAATTACTGTTTGATCAAATTTTTTATCGGAACACCCTTTAGAGTGATTCAATTGAATTTCAAAATGCTAGAAGTCGAATACAATATTTGAAGGTAGTTAAATAAGGTCAATTACAATGTGAAAAGCATTGATGAAAACTTAAAATTCAAAACTATCAACAAATGAAGAACCGAAACAATGCATTCTACACTTGAATGAAGAGAATCACAAAATTTATGGAAGTCCCAAAAAATCTGCTAGTCTAGGCCTTATTCCTTACTTGAGGGTAACGCAGGCAGCTTCGGAAACTTTTTTTAGATAAACTTCGAAACTTTACATTCGTCATTTAATATCCTAATTGATATCGAAAAAATAGAGTTGATAATAATGCATTACAAATAGTTAGAGTATTTTTTAATTAATCCTGATCGAAATAGTGATTGAAAACAAAATAAAATATGAAAAACGATATTTTAAAGGATCGCTCAAATGAAAAATTGACCACCCTAATGAATAAAAGTGAAACCCCTGACGTAATATCTCCAAACAAATACTAATTATTATTTGAAGTTAAATATATTAAATTTAGATGCAGTTTTGAACAGTTTAAAAAAATGATAACGCCACATCTTAACGTTACATGCATTTTTGAGTCGTTAGCAAATTTCTATATAAAATAAATTGGAATCCTAGGGCTTAGTGAAGTCCGTTGGCCAAACTTTGGGGAACACAGACTACCGTCGGGAAAGGTATTATTATATTCCGGTATTCGAGGTGACAACGCTCCTCGACACCGTGGAGTTGGTTACCTACTGAGCGCACAAGCCTAGGCTTCACTTATCAAGTGTGAACCAATAAATGAGAAAACAATCATGGCCAGATTTAGGACACGGGCTCGGAAACTAACGATAATCCAATGTTATGCGCCAACCGGTACTGCCGAGCTACAGGACAAGGAGAACTTTTACAGTCAATTTAATGCCGTCGTGGATAAAGTTCAGAAGGGGGATATCTAGATCAACATTTGTGACTTCAATGCGAAGATGGACTATGAGCGTGTTAAGAGACGTCGCGATCTCGGAGAAATGAGACAACGGTGAGCTTTTGCAGAATTTTGTGGAAACAACGACATGTTGATCGGGCGTTCGCTCTTTCTCCATCGACCAGAGCACAAAGTCACGCGGGTTTCCCTTAATGGACATACAGAAAGTCAAATCGACCACATCTACATCATCCAAAACTGGAGACGGAGCCTTCTTGATGTCCGAAATAAACGCAGTGCAGATATCGCATCTGACCACTGCGCATTGCCCGGATCCAGAGACGGGAGGAGAGGCTCGGACGGCGATTCAACACACGCTGACTATAAAATCCAGCTGTGAAAAGTTCGTTCGTTGAAGAACTTCAGACTTCTGCTGCTCGAGCAGATATTCCGAAAGGTGGCAACATGGAAGAACAATGGACGGCCATCAAGAATGCCTTTATCGAGACAAGTGTAAGTAAGCTGGGGGAGCTGCACACTCAGCGAAAAGAGTGGATCACCGATGAACTCCCCGGGTCGGTAGCATATCAGCAGAGATGCTCAGAAGATCTTGTGTGGACCGTGCCAGAAGATCTTGTGTGGACCATATTGTCACGCACTGAACTATCCTGGAGCAGGTCAATGAATTCCAAGAGTACCTCTATCTGGTATTCATTTACTACGCAAAAGCTTTCGACAGACTCAACCACGAAAATTTATGGGGCGCCCTGAGATGCAAAGCAGTCCCGGATAAAATCGTCAACCTTATCGAAGCGCAGTACGAGGCTTTCACATGCAGAGTCCTGCATAACGAATTCTTGTCCGACCCCATACGAGTAGTCGCCCGCTACTGTTCCTCACCGTGATCGACGAGATCATGGGAGATGCTATTGACCGTATACCGAACCATGGGCAACTCTGGCAGCCTATCTCCGTAGTAATTTAGATTTGGCTGATGACGATTTGTAGAGCAAGCCCAACGACCTCGCCGAAAGCTCCTCTGCTTCTAGGTCAACAAGGATAAATCGTTGGATGTCAACACAATTGCAATTTTACAGTAGCGGGGCAAGCAGTGGAGAAAGCCGACAGCTTTCAATATCTTGGCAGTCAGATAGTGTCAGACTGCGAAACCCAGAGCAACATAGGAGCACGAACCAAGAAAGCTAGGGCTGCTTTTGTGAGTTTTAGAAATATATGGAGGTCAAACCAGATAAATCAACGAACTAAAATCCGAATTTTCAACTCAAACGTAAAATCTCTGCTGTTATACGCCAGCGAGACGTGGTGCGTATCAGCGGAGAATACTAAACAGCTGCAGGTCTTCATCAACCGATGCCGATGTAGAGGATAATTATACAGAATGTTCTATTTGCTGTGCAGAAAAGAAATCTTAAAATAGTCGTTGGGAGCATCGTGTCTGAGAAGGTTAAGCGATGCTCCTTTTCTCTTCAAATGGTTGGGAAATAAGCATTAACAGTAATCCTAGCCCCATATGAATTATGGTAAACGCGCCATTATTCGCTCTCTGAAAGAAGAATGTCTGAGGAAATGTTCTTTCTGCTTCAGAAAGATCAATGGAAAATATTCACAAAATTCCATTATGTTGTCATGGATAGCACATACTGCTTAAAAAAAATTCAAATATCTCGGAGCGTAACGGAATAACGGAAGTAAATAAACATGCTATTGTCCAGATTTTTGTGTTAACGGCCTTAACAAGACACAATATGACAATAGAAAATAATAAATAAGGAACCAGTTTTAAAGGACTCACCAGGTTGATTGACAATCGGTGGATCAAGAAACAAATTTTACAAAGGTTTTGTAAATACTTTTGATGGGAAAAGTATCTACGATATAGTACAGTATTTGGAAGAACTCATCTGCATGATGCAATTGCAAATCTTGAAATAAAAATCCTGCCTTTTTTTTATGCGCTCGTATTAGCGGTTCTAGCGCTTTTTTCGACAAGCCCATAGTTTGTAAACAAAAAAAAACCAAAACGTCTCACTTACTTTCTGCCCAACCTTTGCAACAGATTTCTGCAACAAAGAGGCGACTGTGATCAATGAGGTCTATACAGGTGGAGAAGAGCAGGGTGTTTGCCGGTATTAGTGACGAAAAATGTGTAAACAATCCATGATTTCGGGTAGTGACGTAGAACTCCAAAAACAAGCGAATGATAACAAAGCAAGTTAAGTTTTTTTCCGCATCCTTTTAGTGCACAAAGAGGTATTTTTCAGCCTAAACCTTTAAAAAACTGTACCAATTACCGAAAATAAACATTCCATCTTGTGATTTGCTGCTTTTGTAAATTGTTGTTTTTGGAGATCTACGTCACGCATGTTTACAAAAAAACAGGCTGTGTATCATCTCACGAACACAATGACAGTATTTTGCATTACACTAATGTAATCAAACCACTTCTTCTCAACCTGTATAGATCTCATTGGACTGTGATCACTGTATCACGACCATTCTAACTTGACAGACGGAACGGTAGGTCTCCATAGCAACCTTCACCAAGCAAACCGTTGAGACTTGCGGTTTTGAAATACATTAAGAAAATCTCCTGTAAGATAAAGATTTTCCAAGAGCTCTAAAGAATTGCAAAACCACGTCCTTCTCACAGACATTTTTGACTATCTGTCAACCTTGAATCCACATATGTGAATCTATCAAAACAAAAAATGGGTGCACTTCTGAATCACAAACTCGTGCCAATTCATCCAATCAAAATTCTCGGCCAGCCGCACAGCAATTTATAACTGGAAATAATCATTCGTGCACCATACAAACAGTCCTAATTTGCTTCAAATAACCTCAGCCGCTATTTTCCACCAGTTTTACGAAACCTTAGCGGAAACTTTTAATTCAAACACGGACACTTTTCCGTCATAATTTTCAATTTGCATTCAATCAAAAACATGCTAACCAAACCGAACCGAAACCAATCAACCGTCCGTTCCGAAACCAATTTGGATTCCAACACTCGAAAAACGCACGCCCGTGTTTTCCGTATAATTGCCATACCTCGGACAGTTTTCTCATTTCACGCCTATACTGCTCGTAGGTCATCGATTGGCTGGCCAAATCCAGCGCACCGGTCAGCATGCCGATGGCCACCTTGTCCCGTTCCATGCTCCGCTCGAGGGCGGCCACTTTGCGTGTTTTGACATCGAATTTCGTCACTCCGAAGGTCCGGCTCAGGTCCTGCAGCTGTCGGTTGAGTTTCTTTTCCATTTCGGCCTCACCTTGGACGGCACCGAAGAGGATCCCAATCATGGCCACCCGTTTGAGATCTTGCTCGATGATCGATTGGCCAACGGTGGCCGACGGTGAAGTGGCATTTTCCAACTTGGTCACTAGCACTGCTGGGGGTGTCCCTTTTGGCGATGGGATTTGCGTTATCACCATCTGAGGGTAGGCTAGAACCGAGATAAGGGAGCTGCCGAGAACGAACAGAACGATTAACCACTGGAACTTCATCGCGACCGGAGGTTAGAGGTTGTGTTACTGACTGGAGGCGAAGTTGACAATTGTTTGTAATTTATACGGAAAATCGATTGGAATCAGAAAGGATATGTGGCAATCCATAATCATATGATAGCCCAGTATGTGACATCGCATTGATCGGGGTTGACGGTTAGAATTGGCAGAAGTTTCCTACCGACGATGGGCAATCCGCTGGTTTTCCACGGTTGATTGAAGCGATTTGCTACGGTTATGAGCGGGAAATGAGAGAACTTCATTGCGTGGAGCCAAGCCACGGTTGGTGGATCGCGAAGGGCATGCGTAGCGTGTTTGAGGGGCTTCTTTTATTCATACGGTTTGGGCACTGATGAACATGTGCTTTCCGAGGTTAATGAACGTGTGAAGAGTTTGCAGTCATTATGCAAATGTTTGCAAGCACGAATTATTCCAATTGCACCGGTTGGTGAAGACTGGCAGCTGAAATGAATGTACAAAGACATCAATCATCTAACAAGGTCTTCGAAAATCTCCAACGTTTGTTAATCGTTAAACTTTTTTTCAATGCCTCTGTTAGGGATTCACAGATTTGCTATAGCAAAACAAACATAGAGACAAATTCTCTTGCTCATCCAAAACATTTTTTTCTAAGCTAAGAAATTTATCGTGAAAATAGGATCGGCTGAAAATGTCATAAAAATAACTTCATTGCAAAATTCACGTATAAGCATGATTGACAGCCTGACCCGTTATTTCCTGTTTTGCTATAAAATACATCCTCAGTTTGAAAAAACAGATTATTTTAAACTTCAAACAAAGCTATAGCAGGCGTTGGTTGGCGTAGCGATTCCTTTCCTGAGGAGGTGTCGATTCCTTTCTAATTTAATTGATAATCCCAGTACGTTTTGGGATGAATACTTTGAACTCCAAAACAATTTTTCTTAGGAGCATATTTTTCAACATTTTTGCTAAATGTTTACGTTAATATTCGGGTACCGTTGAGTAGGTGGAGATTCTACGGGGCTGAGCTGTAAGCCACCCGACGGGTCGCAGGTTGCGGATAGCGAACGGCCTCCAGATATGGAGGTTAGCTGTGAATTAAATAAACAGCTCCCGGACAAGCAGCGGGGGCTGCCTAGGGATGTGGGGGACTGAACAGTTATTGGACTCTGTTGAGTTTCTTCCAAAACCCACACGTATCCGAAAAGCAGCCCTGTCAAAGCGAGCCACCCCGCTATAAGGGTAAAAGTCCAAGCCTCTACCAAGCCGAGCGTCTGATTCACCACGGAGATGCGGCTCAAACAGCGTCTGTTCTGGTATCCAGCGGCTGAGTAAGAAATGCTGTATCGCGTCCAGCTAGATCCAAGGTGGCAGCCCCATCAGCGCGATCGCCATAGTGTCCAGCTGGGACGCTAATCAATGCTGGCACGATGGCCATCCGGCGAGACAGGATGGTTGGCGTAGGCCCAATAAGCCGCCCATAAAAACCAAATATTACGAATAACATAGAATAAAATACGACTCTGATATAATCGGCAAAGACCCTCGCGACGAAAAAAGGATTACGATTGGAAACTCGGAACATGGAACTGCAAGTCGCTTTGCTTCGCTGGTTGCGACAGGATAATCTACGATGAACTACATCCCCGCAATTTCGATATCGTAGCGCTGCAGGAGCTTTGCTGGACGGGACAGAAAGTGTGGAAAAGCGGGCATCGAGCGGCTACCATCTACCAAAGCTGTGGCACGACCAACGAGCTGGGAACCGGTTTTATAGTGCAGGGCAAGACGCGGCAACGCGTAATCGGGTGGCAGCCGATTAACACAAGGATGTGCAAGTTAAGAATCAAGGGCCGTTTCTTTAACTACAGCATCATCAACGTGCACTGCCCGCACGAGGGGAGACCCGATGATGAGAAGGAAGCGTTCTACGCGCTGTTGGAGCAGACCTATGATAGCTGCTCCCCGCGAGACGTGAAAATCGTCATTGGCGACATGAATGCTCAAGTAGGAAGGGAGGCAATGTAGAAACCGGTGATCGGGCCGAATAGCCTGCACACCGTATCGAACGACAACGGCCAACGATGCGTGAACTTTGCAGCCTCCCGTGGAATGGTAGTCCGAAGCACTTTCTTCCCCCGCAAAGATATACACAAAGCCACCTTGAGATCACCCGATCAACAAACTGAAAACCAAATCGACCACGTTCTAATCGACGGAAAATTCTTCTCCGACATCACCAATGTTCGCACATACCGCAGTGCGAATGTAGATTCGACCATTACCTAGTAGCAGTATGCATGCGCTCAAAACTTTCGATCATGTGGCTAACACGCGTCGAAATCGAACGCAGCGGCTCAACATCGAGCGGCTGCGGGACAACGAAGTGGCCCTAAACTACGCGCAGCAGTTAGAGGCGGCACTACCAACGGAAGAGCAGCTAGGCGCCGCTACTCTTGAAGATGGCTGGAGAGATATCCGATCCGCCATAGGTATCACCGCATCAGCAGCACTAGGTACGGCGGCACCGAACCGAAGGAATGACTGGTTCGACAGTGAATGCGTGCAGTTAAAGGAGGAGAAGAATGCAGCAAGGGCGAGAATGTTGCAAGTCCGTACAAGAGCGAACGAGGCGCGATATAGACAGGCGCGGAACAGACAAAACTCGGTCTTCCGGAGGAAGAAGCGCCAGCAGGAAGAACGAGATCGCGAAGAGATGGAAGAGCTGTACCGCGTTAAGGACACACGGAAGTTCTACGAGAAGCTGAACCGCTCTCGCAAAGGCCATATGCCACAGGCCGACATGTGCAGAGATACTAACGGGGATATTCTTACGAACGAGCGTGAAGTGGTCGAAAGGTGGCGGCAGCATTACGACGAGCATCTAAATGGCGATGCGGCAGAGAACAAAGGTGGTATGTTACTGACCTTGGAAGCACGCGCGGAAGACGATAGATTCCCGGCTCCAGATCTGCAGGAGATTAAGGAGGAGATCGGCCGGCTGAAAAACAACAAGGCCGCTAGCGTAGACCAACTGCCAAGTGAGCTTCTAAAATACGGTGGTGAAGCACTGGCGAGAGCGCTGCACTGGGTCATTACCAAGATTTGGGAGGAAGAGGTTTTACCGGAGGAGTGGATGGAAGGAGTCGTGTGTCCCATCTATAAAAAGGGCGACAAGTTGGAGTGCGGCAACTACCGCGCGATCACATTGTTAAGCGCCGCCTATAAGGTACTCTCCCAAATTTTATGCCGCCGTCTATCACCGATTGCAAGAGAGTTCGTTGGGCAATATCAGGCAGGATTTATGGGCGAACGCGCAACTACGGACCAAGTGTTTGCCATCCGCCAAGTATTGCAAAAATGCCGCGAATACAATGTGCCCACACATCACCTGTTTATCGATTTTAAATCAGCGTACGACACAATTGATCGAGATCAGCTATGGCAGTGATGCACGAATACGGTTTTCCGGACAAACTGACAAGATTGGTCAAGGCAACGATGGATCGAGTGATGTGCGTAGTACGGGTTTCAGGGACATTCTCGAGTCCCTTTGAAACTCGCAGAGGGTTACGGCAGGGTGATGGTCTTTCGTGCTTGCTATTCAACATCGCTTTGGAGGGTGTAATAAGAAGAGCGGGGATAGACACGAGTGGCACGATTTTCAGAAAGTCCGGCCAGTTACTTGGTTTCGCCGATGACATCGACATCATGGCACGGAATTTTGAGAAGGTGGCAGAAATGTACACCCGACTGAAGGCTGAGGCCAAACGGATCGGACTGGCCATTAACGTATCGAAGACAAAGTACATGCTAGGAAGAGGCTCTAGGGAAGAAACGGCGAGTCTCCCAGCTCGAGTTTGTATCGACGGCGATGAAATCGAGGTGGTCAACGAATTCGTGTACTTGGGCTCACTGGTGACCGCCGATAACGACACCAGCAGAGAAATTCAAAGGCGTATTATGGCAGGAAACCGTGCTTATTTTGGACTCCGCAAAACTCTCCGGTCGAAAAAAGTTCGCCATCGCCATCGCATCAATTAACCATCTACAAAACGCTGATTAGACCGGTAGTCCTCTATGGACATGAAGCGTGGACTATGCGCGCAGAGGACCAACGCGCCCTTGGAGTTTTCGAACGGAAGGTGTTGCGTACCATCTACGGCGGAGTGCAGATGGAAGACGGATCGTGGAGAAGGCGAATGAACCATGAGTTGCATCAGCTGCTAGGAGAATCTACAATCGTCCACACCACGAAGATCGGGCGATTACGATGGGCCGGGCATGTCACCAGAATGTCGGATAACAACCCGGCAAAAATGGTTCTCGTCAATAATCCGACTGGAACACGACGAAGAGGTGCGCAGCGCGCAAGGTGGATCGACCAGGTGGAGGATGATCTGCGGACACTCCGCAGACTGCGCGGCCGGCGACAGCTGGCCATGGACCGAGTGCAATGGAGACGACTTCTATGTACAGCAAGGGACACACAGGCCCTAGCCTGATTGGTAAGGTAAGTTACGTTAATATTGAACTTCGGAACTCCAACTACTAATACCATAGAAAGCTGGCATGCGCTTATAAGCAGTTTAGTGGTATACTGACCAGACATTCCATTTATTTCAGAAATCTTCAAACCACGTTCTTTAATTACTCAATTCGATAATTCAGCTCCAAGTAGCACAAAATTAGTGAACAATAGCATGTTTTATGCAAAAATTCCTGGGAAATCGAATGGAAGAAATCCCACTTGCCGCAAAATTCAGTGGACGGAGATATTGGGGTTATTTTACCCGAATTCCCCCGTATTTTTGAATAATGCCCAGTAATCTATGCTTGTAGGGGTCAGCGGTAGTCAAAATAGGTCTATTCTTGTATAGAATTTCCTTAGAAATTGAATGAAAGTAGTTGAAGCCACCGCACGGGTTTTGTTACAGAGAAATTGCTGATTTTACCCGACTTCCTCCATTTTTCGAATATTGTTTATTAATCTATCCTGGTGAAATTCTACATTAGAATAGGCCTATTTTGACTACCGCAGACCCCATCCGACCTTAGATTAATGAACAAGATTCGAAAACATGGGGGAAGTGGGTATAATCAGCAATACCTCCGTTATCCGTGCGATGGCTGCAGTCACCTTCATTTGATTTTTAGGAAAATGCTACATAAGAATAGGCCTATTTTGACTACCGCAGACCCCTGCGATCATAGATTATTCAGCAATATTCAAAAATATTGGGAAATGGGGCAAAATAAGCCCAATATCTCTGTTTCCCGACTCGTGCGGTAGCTGCAACTACCTTCATTCGATCTCTATAGAAATTCTACATAAGAATAGGCCTATTTTGACCACCGCAGACCCCTTCAAGCATAGATTACTGGGCATTATTAGTAAATACGGGGGAATTGGGGTAGAATAAGCCTAACATCTCCGTCCACTGAATTTTGCGGCAAATGGGACTCCTTTCATTCGATTTCCTAGGAATTTTCACATAAAAAAATCTATTGTTCACTTACCGTGTGCTACCTGTAGCTGAATTAACAAATTCTTTCGCGATACATTTACTTTTTTTCCCACTGTGCAATGGGCGGAAAGAAGAGCTCACCCTGTATTCACAAACTGTTAGCAATTGGGAGTAGACATTCCCACTATCCTCATTTCAGAGTGCTCCAATTGGGTGCCCTGTCGATTCCTCCTATTCCCATGAAATTTCCCAAATCTATCATTTATACATTTTAATTTACTGTTGCCATTTTTGCTGCTTGATGCTGATTTTATAACAGCAATCCGCTTTTTATTCATGCTGGCCTAATACTTGTTGTCCCTGAGTTATCAAAACATGAAGATTCAATTGAAAGGGAGTTAACGACAATTGGGCATAAAAGGAAAATAAGTTAATGTTAAAATCATCTATGGATTAAAATCAATCTAACAATATTATCAAATGTAATGATATTGTGAGAGTAATGAATTGAACAAAATTGAAAGAGATCGAACTGTTAAATCAGACACTACCAAAATCGCACAAGAGCACTGCATGAATCATATCAGCTCAGATTTGGTAAAATATCAATTTGCAAAACCAAAAATGAAAAATACATTCAGTAATAAGTGCAAAAGCCTACCAAAAAATTCCGCTGAAGCTACTTGCATTCAAGGCACCAAATACTTTTAAATCATAAGAGAAGAAGAAAGGATCAAAATGATAATTGGACAATTGAGACATAATAATTAAGAGTACATATTTAACCTTTTAGGTAAAATTAATAAAATTATTTAAATGTAATGATGGCAAAAGACACTACATCACAAATCTCAATAACCTGACACCAATTCATATGCAATAACATACTATCATATCAAAACAACAACAAAAGATGAAAAAAATTATTTTACCTCTATATCCAGGAATGTCCTTCCGTGCAATGAGGATGGATCTAAGGCAAGAGATGATCTCAAAGCGCACTGCAACTATGAACCTAATGGAAATAGCAACATTCTCAATATGACCTCCAGACTCGGCAGCTAGTGGAAATACTACTTTATGTGATATTTCCACAATGGAACTGACTCTACCTTCCGGTCGTGACCAAGAACCCCTATTGAACCCTTGTGGCACGGCCAGTTCAACGCAAGGGACAAGAAAGAGGTAGTCATTATCGAGAAAACCCTAATCTTTCTGTGCGAAATATGACTCGCAAAGTTCAAGGTCAAAAGTCGTTCTAAGGAGCTTCATACCAATTTTTTCAAACATTTTCTTGTATCATAACGAACGACGAAACATACATTGAGACACTTTAAACAGCTTCCGGTCTGGCTTTTTATACCGCAATGCAAAGGAAACGCCGTTGCCGAGCATTTCCGGACAAAGAAGGTGTCCAAATCCCCGGAAAGATATTTGATCGGCAGGCCATATGTAGTTGTGGTCGAATATCTTAAAGTTTCTTCTCTACTGGCACTATCAATAAGGATGCGTACGTGAAAGAATTTCTGCAAAAGCATTTATCAAAAGCCACGACTCTTTTTTGGCCTGATTTAGCCACTTGTCACTATGCGAAATCCGTCAAATACGTGCCAAAACAGCCAATCCACCAAACTGTCCAGAACTTTGCCTAATAAAAAAGTACTGGGCTTGAGTTAAGCGGAAACTCTTTGAAACTAAGATGAGAGCAAATGACACCGATGATTTCAAGAGAAGATGGCAAATCATCATGGAGGGCGTATCTGAGGATACCGTATGGAACCTGATGGGGGTGTACCACAGAAGTTTCGAGAAGGATCAACATCTTAAAAATAAATCAGTTTTGTTGAATTTGTTTTTCTGCAATTAATTTGGTGTTCGAAATTTAATGTGGACAGGCTTTAAATATGACCCCTTGTAGCACACTTGTTGCCATTTAGTTGTAATAACATATATGTTACTTGTTTCAGTCATAGTCAAGTTGCTGCAACTAATAATTATCGAAGTGTGCTACTTGGGACTCTTCTTCAATTTAATTTTCAGTGTTCATGGTGTCCGTACAAATTTTGACAGCATGTCTCTACACAGTCAAAACGATTATTATAGGCATGCCTGTATTGTTGAACTCTAAGGGCCTTTTGATGACAAAAACAGCATGTTTGATGCAATTATAATTTCAAATACTTACAAAATGAAGCTAAAGGGAAGAAATTTAACAGTGATGGCGAAGACGCTGAAGAAAAACAACACTGAATGTGACTCGAAAAAAATGATTCCAGGAGCTTGGAACAACAAACGCACCGTTCGAGCTTCACGAATGCGTGAGATAACCCATCAGCAAATCAAGCGAAATTCGACAATTTCCACCCGAAATGTGATGAAATTGCTGAGAATATCGAAATACACAGAAAAAAATAATGAATTTTAACAAGCGCGTAAAATTTCCGCTTGTTTAATTCCAAGCCAAAGAAGGCGTAAACAGCGAAATTGTTTGCAATCTTGCATGCGCCATACAACAATGTTTGCAATCTTTCATACAACATTTCCCATTATTTTCTGTCAAATCCAGCATTCCCTTTATGTGCAATAGATAACGCAGGCAATTCAATGATTCTTTTTATCTGTGTAGTTCATGATGATATAATGATAAAAGTATATAAATTCGTCAACATCCATTATGCTATCATGAAAGCAAATTAATAACAAAATCAAAGATTCTTCTGGACCGATTGTTAGAGGCCGTTACCGATGCTGTTCACCAAAAAAATAATTTTCACTATTGAACAAGACAATAACCACCAGAATAATCTTCAATTACGTCCTGCTGCTTGCAAAACTCGATGAAGTATTTCAAGGAGTCATCATCCCGCTTCAACCACACTGAACCTAAACATCCAACTTTTATTGAATGAATCCTCCGTCGGTTGATAGCAAAACGTTGAAAACGCATTTTCGAATGATGGGAGTTAGGCGGAGGACGATTTTCTAGAAACCATATGATTATCCTTCTAATGTTGAACAACTAGTAATACGCGAAGTGGATTGACCTCTCGTTCAAATTCGAATGCAAGCTGTATCTAAAGAATTATCCATACTGTTATTGAAACTTGTATGCAAAGGTTTTTGGAGCCGGAGAAGTTTCTTATGATGGTTTGAAACCCCTTCCATCTCTGCAAGTGGGGGTTCCCATACAAACGAAACACAATTTTCTGCATAATTTGAGAACTAATCAAGCAAATGGATTTAGATGGGGTGGGGGGCTCCCATACAAGTAAACCAGAAATTGTTTTCAAACATGAGAATTATACAGGCAACTAAAATACAAAATGTGTATTTCTCGGGTGAGCAGCATATTCTTATATAAGTTTGAACTCGAGAATGAGGGATGCTTGATTTACTCTCAGTGCCACATTATGCACAAATAGTTAATCTAAGGTAATGCAAAAGAAAATTTCGTTCAACGTGAAAGTATATGGCGTAGTTTGAAGGTCAATGAGGGTTACAATTAAAAACGCACACCTAAGTTTTATCTTGCAAAAACTACACAGGGGCTATTCATAAACCACGTTGAATTTTCTGTGGCGAAGGGAGAGGGGTAAGACCATAGTCTACGCTCCGTACAAAATTTCATAAAAATGTATGGAGAAAAGTCTACAAGGCGGGAGGGAGTTGTCTGAGATTTTGGATACAGACAAACTGACACATTAGCAAACAAAAATATTTAATCAAAACTCATCTTAAAAAAAACCTGGGAATACCTGAGAGGTACTATTTTGGTATTGTCTTACCTCAATTTGGTATTGGCATCAGTTTTGGTAAAAGTCAAGCTCATTAGATTCAAAAGCGTGGATTTTCAGGCAACATAACATTGACTACCTATAAGTTCCATGCGAAAATCAAATGATAACTCATGACAACAAACGTAACCAGAAGAATTAACGTTCAATTTTCAAAATGCTTTGATATTCATTCATGTAAACAAGTTCATTTTCAAAACGAATTTCGAAATGTCAGAAATGAAATTCAATCAACCACAATGAATATCAATTACCCGTCGGGATCGGAAAAATTCAAGGGCAGCCCAGTCCAGGGTATTCTTGAACAATATTGCTAGCATCTATTCCTATGGGATGATGATCGTGGCCCTGGTTGTTCCATGTTTGTATTAGTATTCAAAATCACTTAATAGTAAAAAATCATCACAAGAGATGATATTCAGATTTCATCCAATGAAATTCATGCTTACCGATTGATAATCAAAACAACATAATCAAAACGACCGACTTTATTCATTGCAGCAAACAAAATTCAGTTGGCATAGAAGTGACAGCGGTAACCATGAAAACCGGGAAAGTAAACATCATCGTTACAATGGGATAAAATCGTTTTCAGTTCTCATGGATAATTTATGAAAATCCAATGCACTGATTGGCATAACATTGTGGGAACAATTTTATGGTATTATTCTCAGGTATTTTACTTTTTAATCTGAGCTCTTAAATACCAAGGCCAGTACTGCCACCCATGCATTGTAGCACGGAAACTAAGTCCGACAGCAATGGGCTCTCCTCTCTGTTAGACTTGATCAAATTTTAATAACCACTGATTATCCTATTCATGCCATTGTATGAAGGACCAAAAAGGGGTTCGATTGATCGATAGGCAACATCAACTATACGTATCCACAGGGATATAAAGAATCTCCTTCCAAAAACAAGATTGAACAATTTGTCATAAGAGCAAGCTTTCTAACATGAGGATGCCCCAATGGGCGGGGAGAAGAGCCCGCCCTCTATTCACAAACTGTCAGCAATGGGGAGTTGGCATTCCCACTCTCTCCATCCAGAGTGCTTCAATCGGGTGCCCTGATGTTCCCTCCCATTCCCATGAAATAATTATATAACAGTGTATATATATGTAAATTAAAAATACTACTAGCATTCGCATCTATTATATATGATCTTCTTTCGGATGATCCTGAAATGCAAGAATTGTTGTAAAGTGTTAAAGTATTGAGTTCTGAGTATCCGCGCTTAAGCACGTCTCCGTTCGTTTTCAGCGATAGCAGCAATTCACCAAAATCTTGATTTGAGGTATAGTAAAAAAGTTTGTTAAATCTATTGAAATTTTCCAAATCTATCATTTATACATTTTAATTAACTGTTGCCATGGTCACAATTTGCTGCTTTATGCTGATTGCAAATCATCGTGGAGGGCGTATCTGAGGATACCGTATGGAACCTGAGTGTACCACAGAAGGTTCGAGAAGAACCAACATTGTTCAGGCGGTACGCCCGGAATACCAATACGAAGGTTTTACTAAACGGCCTGCTGGCCTCTGGGTCCAGAAGAAACAATCGAATTAACCGACTGAACGGTGTAAAATTAAAAGACGTTGTTCAATTTCACGTGCACGGCACTAATAAGGCCACTAACCGTTCACTGTGGTTTAGACTCGCCCTTTCTTCCCTAACGTATAGGGTCGAGAAACGATCGATCGTCTTCACGATGTCGCTAGGGGTAACAATCTCGTCACCGAACAGATTGCCCTCAGAAACGTCTTCCAACCTGCAGACAAGCTACTTATGCTGGAATTGGATCACACACGGCAAATAAACCCTTCGGATGGTTTAATAAAAGACTCGTTCTTCCGATCACGTCTGCATTTCTCGGATGGTGATTTGTAACTAACTCTACAGTATTTTTCAAGCTTGCTTTGATGTTCGGGATCTAAATAGAGTGATTGTGTTGTATATAATTGTGTCTGTATTGTATTTCGTAGGTAAACTATTGGTGTGAATTTAGATCACTTTCATTATTTTTAAGGAAAAATAGTTACATAGTATTCTAGTTTTAGTACAATTCAATTTAAGCACAATTCATGTTAGACATAATTAAATTATAAGTGGAATCATTGAACTACCGAACAAACACCTAAAAAATAAATCAGTTTTATTGAATTTGTTTTTCTGCAATTATTTTGTTGTCCGACATTTATCGTGGACCAGCTTTAAATATCACCCCTAGTAGCACACTTGTTGCCATAACATAAATGTTACTTGTTTTAGTCATAGTCAAGTTGCTGCAACTAATAATGATCGAAGTGTGCTACTTGGGACTCTTCTTCAATTTAATTTTCAGTGTTCATGGTATCCGTACAAACTTTGACGGCATGTCTCTACACACCCAAAACGATTATTATAAGCATGCCTGTATGGTTGAACATTAAGGGCCTTTTGATGACAAATACAGCATGTTTGATGCAATTATAATTTCAAATACTTACAAAATTAAGGTGAAGAGAAGAAATGTAACAGTGATGGCAAAGACGCTGAATATGAAAAAAAAACCTGCTGAATGTGACTCAATAAAACTATTCCAGGAGCTTGGAACAACAACGGCATCGTTCGGACTCTTCAGATACGTGAGATAAACCTGTAGCAAATCAAGCGAAATTTAACCATTTCCTCCCGAAAGTTGGTGAAATTGCTGCGAATATTGAAATCTTCGGTTGCTAAAGGGTGTACGGAATCGAATATTCGACAAAATTGACCCGTTCAACCAATCATTTTCAAACATTCAGAGAAAAAATAATAAAACATGTTATGAATATTTATATAATATTTATATCTATAAAATTTAAATTTCATATCCAAATGCACGAACCTTCATCTTTACACTACTCATAAGATCCTGTACAACATTTGCACCAACTTTTTTTTTGCGTGGCAATCCGGTCTTTCTTCATATCTTCCTCATATTTCACTTCCTTAGGATGCTTCCAAAGTGCCTGCTTCATGATGGCCCAGTATTTTTCAATTGGCCGCAGTTCCGGTGCGTTCGGGGGTTGAGATGCTTCAGCACGAAATTTACCTCCTTAGCCTTGTACCACTCCAAAACCTCTTTCGAGTAATGGCATGAGGCTAAATCCGACCAGAAAATCGTAGGACCATCGTGTGACCTCAGAAGAGGAAGTATACGCTTTTGGAGGCATTCTTTTCGGTACACCTGTCCATTGACCGTTCCAGTTGTCACGAATGGAGTGCTCCACTTCCCACACGAGCAAATTGCTTGCTAAATCATATATTTTTGGCAAATTTTGACATCTTCTCCTTTTTAACGTCCTCAAGGACAACGAATTTATAACAAGGCAATGTGAATCCTAGATGGTTTGAGCTGTTAAGTGGAATACCTGTAACTAGAAATTAGAAGAAAAATTAGTATTTTCCATTAATTCCAACTACCTTGGCTTATCTTGACAGACACTGAAGAAGTCTGCACATTGTAGACGAAATACGCGTATCTGTCGCAGATAAGCAAAGGTAGTTGGAATTAAATGGAGATTTCTAATTTTTCTTCTAAATTATAGTTACAAGTATTCCACTAAACAGCTCAAACCCTCTAGGAAGCATTTTTGAAAGGCAATTGTTTGGACAACCCTAAAGCTTATACGGCCACCCTTAAAAAAAAATTAAAAAAATACGGGTTAATTATTTTTTGAACACAACTGTATATTGGTATGAAATTCCTAGAGATCGTATATGTGTCTGTTTTTAAAGGAATACACAAAAATTTCTAAACTTTATTTTGAACACCATAGGAAAAAATAAAGTCGTTATGGAACAATAATTGAGGAATATTCAGGGAATAGAAAATACTGGAAGTTTTGATGTTTTCTGCATACAAAGTTTTTTTTATTTAACGTTTGCATTAAAAAAAATGGACTTTTTTGGGATGGTGATAAAAAAAGGCTAAGATAGAAAATTGCTTTTGATACATTTCCCATGGAAAGTGATTTTTTAAGCTAACTTGCAAAAAAAACGCCCTTGGGACCGGACTTCTGGCAGTTAACCGGATTCGCCATGGCGGACAAAAACATGCGTGTTGGCATGTTTCTGAGTTCTTTCTTCGTTTTATTTATCGTTTCCTCCTCAATTTTTGCGACAAAATTGTTGAAGTAGATCTTACGCTTCAGGTTGGCCAAGAAATTGTCGATGGGACACTGTTGGGGGACGTTAAGTGGGTTCGCTGACTTGAGTACCACATCGATATTCAGCCGCTCCATCTCCTCCAACGATCGCTTCGAGTAGTGAGCCGACGCCAGATCCAGCCAGAACAACGCGTCTCGCCCTTATGGTATTTCTTGATGAACGACGCACCTTCCGGCAGGCATTTCGTACTATAAATTTCCCCGTTCACGACCAGTCCGGAGCAAACGAAGAGCGGTTTTGATAACCCCTTCTTGCTGATTGTCTGCCACAGCAGCACCTTCTAGGGGAACTTGGTGTGTGAAATGAACTTCACGTCGGAGCTCACTTTCTTCTAGGGGGAAGTAAAATACGAAGTGCCCTGCCAGTCGTTGCTCTCCAGGGAGAGATAGGACTCGTCGTCCATCACCACCGCCACGTCGCAATTCGCCAGGAAAATCTAGTTGACCATCTTATTCACCACCGAAACCAGTGGACGTGACTTCCGCTTCCTGCCATGTATGTTCATGTTTGCCAGGTACTTTTTCACTGTTTGGCCGGTTGAACCGACCTCCCGGCCAAGCACAAGCAGCGATGTATCCATTTTTCCTCGGTCTTCCAGGGTCGTCGGCCGTCCGGAACCGGGTTTTCTTTCGATGTTCTGATTGTTGTCTAATAGTGCCGGGCGTATCCGGCGTCCACAAAGTGCCGCACGTTGTCCGTTTTCGACGCGGCGGGGTGCCGTTCTTTGAACGCGCACACTTCTGAACGGAGTTGCTTCACTGTTTTTGCCATCACGGTTAGAGTTCGACTGATAAAGCCGTCAAGTTTTGTGTGCGAACTCATGGGTAACTTTGATTGATGCTGCATGGGTAGTCAGCATCGTCAGTGCGGGTGAAGGTAAACCCATGAAAAATCGGCAATTTTAACGAAGGACGTTTGTCTTTTCTATATAAGGTGTCATTTGAAAATTTAGAAAAAATGATAGCGTTACACTAAAGTGAAAGTTTTTGAACTATAATAACTCTCGAACACAATGACATCGTTAATACATCATTTGATCAGAAAAACTTACACAATTGTTGCTTTGAACTATCAATTAAGTGCTAATTGTATAAATAGTTTAATTTTTTACCTACAAATCTCTATACGAATAGGTTTAAAATATGTTTTTCCCTATCCGGGTCTTCAGTAACGGGTAACAAATGGCTTAAATTTACTGCTTCTTTTTATATCATTTAGTTTCTTTCCACGATTAATACAGAAATAGCCACACCCCTCAGCTGCAAAATTATTTTGCTTTGTTGCCGGTGTCTGATTTCATAACTGAGGCTCGTCCCCTCTTTTGAATTTTGCTTCATACTTTTTGTGCCTCTCTTCATTCAAGGCTATGCTATCAACGCTAGTATACAGCACGCGACATGAACCGGAATGATTTCAGTTTTCAACACGAGCTCTCAGGGCGTGGTTCGGACAGGGCTTTGTCCACACGCCAAATTCCGATCGACCACACGCCATATCATGACCGGCTAATCGGACAGTTACCGGAATCCATGTCTACCCAATACAGTGATAAAATTTTGAACCACTGAAAACTGATCATTTATCCTTTATGAAATTATTACGATTCGCCTCGCGTGCTATATACTAGCGTTAAATAGCAAGGCCCAGAAAGATGAGTATCACGAAAGTGCAATATGGAGCTAAATTCATAAGAAAGGATGGGTCCAAAACAAAATTATAGAACTATTTTAACCAACCATATGTTTAATGATACGTATTAATTAGATGATTATTACTATAAACCAACGCGATCCTACGTGGCATTTGCGATTATATAACCCTGATGTAACCCACAACTAATTTTTTTTTGTGTGCATTTTTTTAATGCAAACGTTAATTAATTTTATTTTCAAAGGCAGATTAATTATAAATTCAAAAACATTATTAACAAGTGGTTCACATGTTGTGAATTTAAAACAAAATAGTTCTTGTTTTAAATCATGTTTTTTGGACCAGTGTTACGAGGAAAAGAGCAGTCTAATGATGAACGAAAAAAATCTTGTCTAATTTGTTTCAACAGGATAGGATTATTTGAAATATTTTAAAATTTTGAGATATCGTAGCTGTTTAACAACTGTATGGCGGATGTATTTGTTTTCAAGCGACCTTCATCTGTTCCCAATATTGTAGATTTATGTTTTGTTGTGATCCGTCTGGGAACGTTCATAAAAAAATAATAGATCGGGAAAAATCAGTGAAAAGTACACGTAGATGGGGTACCAATTTTTGCACTTAATGTGTACCGTAAAAATCGAAACAGTAAAGGAAGATACCCGCAGCTTGTGGAATTTGCCAAATTGAGTGAAATTAGGTCTTTCTCAGTTGTTTCATATCATAAACTTCTATACACTTAGGCTGAATTGATGTATGGTGTTGGACAAACAAATCTGTGTTATTGAATTCCAATTTAATTGAGAATTTTACCGCTAGAGTTGATTCACTTTCGAATTACAACAAATGAGTGTAGTGACGCTTTAAGATAGTGAGTAATTAGTTTAATCCTAGGATTTCTCGAGAGCCTCACAGATAGGACATATCAGTCTTCAGTAAATTTGTCCTAGTGCTAAAGTCCTTCCAAAAAGTGGTCACATACATTCTGAATTCACTCACTACACGGCACTAGGCCGAGTTTTCAAATTATTAATGCTATATCACGAGCGTCATTTCCCTAAGGACATTGCTATCTTCAGCAAACTTGTCCTAGTGGTCAAGCGCTTCCGGACGGTGGTCATATATCTTCAGAATTTTCCATAACTTAAAAGCCACGAACTAAAATCTCTAAAATTCACTTTCAACAAATCACGACCATATAAATATATCAAAATTGACTTTAGTAAGCGAAAAATCTTAAAAACCTGTAGAGAAATAAAACTTAACCAAAAGAAATATTGAAGACATGCTTTCAGCATAAGTTAAATTCAAATGGAGATCTATTGAAATCTATAAACAACCTTGAAACAGTGGTGTGTCAGTTAGTCAGTACTTTGACGAAAAATTTTTTCAATTTTTTAACGCGTCATTGAGTGGTGTTCTAAAAAATCATGGCACACTAAGAGATCTTGACACAACCCCAAATAAATCACATTAACTAGCGTTTAGGCCATCATTCTTGAGTACACAGAAAAACGAATCAGTTCGTATCAACAGTGATATATGACACAAAACCCATTTCTTGTCCGATTCTCAAAGCGGAATTTCCCAATGACCGACTGCACCCTTTTAAGAGGGTGCAATAAACTGTCCAGCGCCATATATTACCAGAGCACGGTGGCCAGAGTTCAGCACCTCTCCGAACCGGAGTCCTCCAAATGTTCTCTCGAGTGAAACGACATTGCCACGCTACTCGGCTGTTAACAACACTTTACTATATGGGCAGTTTTTATGAATCGAAAACATTATTACCAATCCCGCGGCAAGATACCGATCACTCTTGCTGACGACTTGGACGGCTTTCACGCACCGCCAGTCGCACTTGAAAAATTACGTTCATAACTATAACCCATACTAAATGCATCACCTATCGAGCTCTCGTTTGATGCCGGCTGGGGCTGCAGTTCAATTTGTTGCATTCGTGCATAAATAATGACCGTGCGGTTAGATCAGCGAAATCCAAACAACGCACGATCGTGTCAATCGTCAAGAACACCAATTCGCATAGCCCCAATTGGGTGCGAAAACCGAAAGTGTTGCCGGTACCTTGTCTCTAATTGCATGCCCATTTCACATCTGTCACCCACAATCCATCTGCTAATTGATCTCATGCATCTTTCCACCATTTAAGAACGAAGGGTGCTCATAAGCGGTGTAGAAAGGTCTCACACACGTGAAAGCTGCGAAATTGAGGTCTTTGCCAAAGCGAGTTGCGTGACTTGGGCGAGAGCACCGGCCCTCTCACGTGGCCAAAAGTTGAGCTCGCAGCGTGGGAGATGGTGTCAAGTTAGTGATAATCAAAATCACCACACCCGAAGGGTTGATTCGCCCGCTTGGCTGAGCATGTGTAGCAAGTATGATGCAGTCTGGTGGGTACTCGAGGCTTGTAGCTACGGTCTTAGGTCACGGTTAGCGGGTCATGTGAATGACTTCGAGCGGGTAGTGGGCTTTCAAAATCAAGCGTCGTTCTTTCTACAGAGCAATAGCTAGATAACAAGCCTTGCAATGGGCTGGCGCTGCGTTTGAACTGCGTTAGGAATCATGTGCATTGGGTTGTTGCGCGCGGGCTTGAGAAGCGCCCAATTGTGTGAATGTTGCAAGTTGACAGACCGGTAAGGTCGGGGTCAATGCTAATGTTGCTGCTGCCGTCAGTTCGAGCGGAAGTTTCGGTTAGAGTTGAGTGGAAGAGGAAATTGGGCTAATTGATTGTGAGTTTGGGATTGATCGGAAATGCTTGTGGATGTGATATCGACAAGATGAATGACTTCTAGGGGAGGTCGATTGATAAGTTATCCACATATTTTTCTTTCAAATCATATAAAAAATGATGTTTTATTCAAACAAATGGATGATTCTTTATTGTATGGGATTGAACTTAAACATTGTGAAGACCGGATGAAATCAATATTATTCTTTGAAATTGCGATTTTTGATCGAACACTTTTCATCAACTTTTCATCACTTTTCATTATTGTTCGATGGACCGAAGCTGAGAGCAAAGTGGTGGATTGATGTCTTTTTCAACGACAACTATACCATTTTTCGTGAGGCGATTGAGAGTTGTTTTGGTGTAATGCGCCGACACTTAATCTGGCCAGAACAGGGAAGAGGTACTATGCTTCTGTAATAAAGGCAGCAACCTCATCTACAGACACTCAGATCTATAGATTTCCGCATTGAAGGCTCCAATAGTATAAGAAATAGTAGACTTTATACCGTAGGAACATATTGTTTACTATACCAGCACGTTAAGATCAAACTTCACCACTGGCACCGACCTGTCTGCATCGGTTACATCCTCGCTTACGACGGCTGTATAATATTGTGTACCTGGAAGGGGTTTTGAGTCCTCGTTGACATAGGTCTCGTCATCCGTCAAAATACATGCATCCGGTTGCTGCAAAACTCGCGAATACAATTCCGATTACAATTGGCGATTTTCAACTTTTTGTAGGTCTTCAGTTTGTTCCGTTTCTTGATACGTTGAATTATTCCAACGCTGGTTTCCGGTTTATTGGACAAATCAAGTATCGACATTGATTTGTTCTTCCGAATTAGAACTATACTCACATGGTGCATTCTACAATGCTTCTCCTATTGCCGCATAGTCACACCCTTTTCATGTAGCCATGTGTCCAAAACCTTAATTTTCACGTCTTTTTCAATGCGTGCCTTTATAAAACGTAGAATTTAAACCTTGCAAACATGTAAACAAACGGAAGATGTCAGTCAAACGCACAGCATGCTATGATAAACACACAGAAAACAATAATTAATTTTAACAAGCGTGTAAAATTTCCCCTCGTTTAATTCCATGCCAAAGGAGGAGTAAACAACGCAATTGGTTGTAGTATTTGATGAGCCATACAACAATGTTTGCAATCTTTCATACAACAGGCTTCATTCAGGCGTTATCTGGCTTAAATTTACATAAAATATCCCATTATTTTCTGCCAAATCTAGCTTTTCTTTTCATGTGCATTAGATAACGCAGAAAATTCAATGTTTCTTTTTATCTGTGCACGTTAAACCATTATTTGCTTTATTCAATTATTTAATTACTGTTTTTTCACTATTAACGAGAGTACGGAATCAAAGTGCGTCATAAAAAATATTCGGCAAATCTCAAACATTTAACCGATCCATGGGTATTTAAACTAATAATGATTAAAAAAAATCATTAACTTTGCCCACGTACCTTTTATTTAAGTTCACTACCATACCCAATACACGGACCTTCCTTTAAAAACTACTCATATGATTTTGTACAACGTTTGGACCAATAGTTTTTTTTGTCGAAATCCATATTTTCTTCACATCTTCCTCCGATTTCACTTCCTTATGCTGTTTCCAAAGTGCCTGCTACATAATGGCCTAATAGTTCTCAATTGGATGATGCTTTCACACGAAATTGATTTCCTTAGCCACTCCAGAACATCTTCCGAGTAATGACATGAGGCTAAATCTAGCCAGAAAAGCGTAGAACCACACAATAAGAAATTATGAATTTTACACGAGACGTAATTCATGTTTTCAAAAGTCGGGGAACGTAAAGAAAGATTTCGTGTAGAATTGTGTCTCCTGAGATTGACACAAACGCAGTTCAACGAAAGATGTGTTTTATTGAATTAATTTTTCTCATCTCTTTCAACTCATTCCTATGTGTTGAAGGACGCTTGCATGTTTCGGTCTCAGGGGACAGAAATTCACATGACATTTTGGTAATGTGACCTCAAAAATAGAAGAAGACCGTGCCCATTGACCACGAACCTTGTTGCCACGAATGGGGTGTTCAACTTTCCACGCGAGCTAATTGCTTGCCAAATTGTTTATTTTTTGGGAAACTTTGACACACACTATTTAACGTTTACAAGTCTGCACACGCTATTAGATGTTTACATAGAAATTACGAGTACTATGAAGAAACCAAATGTTCCGTTCAGTGTCCGCTAGCCTTTTTACCCTTCTTACATCAATAGAAGGGTATTAAGATCGCTTGAAAACTCGACTTTTTATCCGAGGCCCCCAGGGCCGAGTGTCATATACCATTCGACTCAGCTCGACGAACTGAGCACATGTCTGTGTATGTATGTGTGTGTGTGTGTGTGTGTGTGTGTGTGTATGTGTGTGTGTGTGTGTATGTGTGTGTGTGCGTTACAAATAATGTACATCGGTTTCTCAGCCATCTGTGAACCGATTTCAGTTCTGTTGACGGCAAATGGAAGCTACAACATTCCCATAGAACGCTATTGATTTTTTTTTCATTCGGACATTTCGTTACGAAGATATGAACGAAACAGTACTTGAAGGCCTATTATAATAGTAATCAAACAGTTTAGTCTCCGATTACATACTGAGCTATTTTGTGTACCGATTTTAGTTTTGTTGATGTCAAATCAAAGCTATGATATTTCCAAATAACTGGTCAAAATTTCATTATGATTGGATAATTCTTCATGGAGATAATGACCAAAACAATACCTGAGAGCACATAATTGTGAGATGACAATATACTCGTTGCAGTGCAAAACCGAACAAAACCAATCACACCAATCGATGCCGCTTGCATTCTATTGTGTCGTATCTGGAGCGTTGTATAGCACATACAGCGGACTAGCCACACTATGCTACTGTATAGAATTAGAGCAGCATCGATTGGTTCGAGTGGCTGGTTTTCAACTGCAACGAGTATATTCGAAAATTACACAAAGTCTCCATTTACAATATTCAACGAATATGTACTTATTTAAGCATCTTGAATCCATATCGATAATCAAAATTGAAGCTCAGGATTGAAGCTTTGTTAACGCCAAATTAAAGTTATAAAATTTCCAAATAAGTGTTCAAAATTTCATTATGTTAACTTCCCTTTTTACCCTTCTTACATCAATAGAAGGGTATTAAGATCGCTTGAAAACTCGACTTTTTATCCGAGGCCCACAGGGCCGAGTGTCATATACCATTCGACTCAGCTCGACGAACTGAGCACATGTCTGTGTGTATGTATGTATGTGTGTGTGTGTGTGTGTGTGTGTGTGTGTGTGTGTGTGTGTGTGTGTGTGTGTGTGTGTGTGTGTGTGTGTGTATGTGTGTGTGTGCGTTACAAATAATGTCACATCGGTTTCTCAGCCATCTGTGAACCGATTTCAGTTCTGTTGACGGCAAATGGAAGCTACAACATTCCCATAGAACGCTATTGATTTTTTTTTTTCATTCGGACATTTCGTTACGAAGATATGAACGAAACAGTACTTGAAGGCCTATTATAATAGTAATCAAACAGTTTAGTCTCCGATTACATACTGAGCTATTTGTGTACCGATTTTAGTTTTGTTGGTGTCAAATCAAAGCTATGATATTTCCAAATAACTGGTCAAAATTTCATTATGATTGGATAATTCTTCATGGAGATATGACCAAAACAATACCTGAGAGCACATAATTGTGAGATGACAATATACTCGTTGCAGTGCAAAACCGAACAAGACCAATCACACCAATCGATGCCGCTTGCATTCTATTGTGTCGTATCTGGAGCGTTGTATAGCACATACAGCGGACTAGCCACACTATGCTACTGTATAGAATTAGAGCAGCATCGATTGGCTCGAGTGGCTGGTTTTCAACTGCAACGAGTATATTCGAAAATTACACAAAGTCTCCATTTACTATTTTCAACGAATATGTACTTATTAAGCATCTTGAATCCATATCGATAATCATAATTGACACTTAGGATTGTCTAATAATGCATTCTATGGACTAATTGTATGAAATTTCTAATATTCATGTTATTTCCCCTTCTATATAAATAACATAAACAGGTCATTAAAGGTTAATAATGGTAATATTTTAATCACATCGATGAACAATCCGTCCAGGATTGACAAATAGTTCATTCTAAAAACTGAATGTATGACATATCGAATATTCTTGGATCTTCCTGGAATTTCTGATGAAAATATGTATCCAGTACAATATTGGCCACATTTGAGTTCGTAATTCTGATGAAATGTAAGAAGGGTTCAGTCTCACCATCGGTGGATTAATGCGGGTTTTTCCTAATAACTCTGACAAAAAGTTCATAAGTTGTTCTTATCGAAACAAATTTCAGCGAGAATTTTGCCGAAGACAGTTCTTCAGACAAACGTCAAACAAGAATATTCACAGTCAATTCAGCGATTGATAATCTTTTGACATGTTCAAAGAGCTACACAGTCAGAAACACTATAATGTGCAATGTTACATAGTAGCCATGCTTTTTGTGATCAATTCCAAGTGCTAGTAAAAGGCTTCAAATGGTGAGTTGACAAATTCGAAGGAGGGTGTGCCTGACCTCTGGTCCTCACAAGTTCCTACCTCACGCCTCCTCGAGTCATATGATCACAAAAGACTTCCAGCTGAAACATGGAGACGCTGTCATTTTGAAAATAGCGAAGTGAGGGAGTGCGACCGGTGAGATCATATCATAATTTTCATTCTCATCATCTTTCAGGTCTTCCAGGTCATTATTTAAAAAAAAAATAACATTTAAAATTCATTTGTTTCTCATGGCTGTCATATATGGTTGAAGTTTTCTTGTTCATAATGGATGGGCAAGTTTGTCTACAATAGCAACAAAACAACAGTTAGACGCGGCTGGGTAGCTCAGTGGTTACCCGTTCTGCTTACTGAGCAGATGGTTGGGAGTTCAATCCCAGGCCCGTCCCCTTCCTAGCCATTTGTCACTTGGCTCTTTCTATCACCACTAGATTTAAAATAAAAAGCAGTCTACTGCGCTCTCTTTCATTGATCGCTTCACTTACCACAGTGCATCCATGATCTATAATCTAAGGAGTGTATCGAATATAAGCTATCCACATATATTTGCGTTGTGCGCATGTATTTGTGATGGTTTTATGCTCTGAACACTGCATGCTGTGCGTTTGACTGTCAGCTTTCTTTTGTTTACTTGTTTGTGCAGTTCAAATTCTGACGTTTTCAAAATGTCGCGTATTGAAAAGAGTGAAAGTTAGGGTTCTGGACACATTGGCTAAGTGAGAAGGTATTACTATGCGAAAATTGGCGAAGCGATTTGGAATTCATCATGCGAGTGTTAAAACCATCATTAATAAGTTTGGGGAACACTATTCTTTGGATGAGCTACCAGGAAGAGGCACAAAACCCGGTTCTTCCAACCCGAAACTGTAGCAGAAAGTGGTATCTCTAATCATGAAGAACAAATCAATGTCAATACGTAATTTGGCCAAAAAAGCAGGAACGAGTGTCGGAATGAGCCAGCGTATCAAGAGGCGAAACCATCTGAAGACCTACAAGAAGCAGAAAATCTCGAAACAAAGTGCAGAACAGAAGAAGCGAGCAGCAACAAAGGACCGGAAATTGTAGTCGCGTCTTTTGCAGCGTCCGGATGCATGCGTTTTGATGGACGATGAGACCTACGTAAGGAGGACTCAAAACCCTTCAGGTCCACAGTACTTTACTGCCGTCGTTGGGAGGATGTGAGCGATGCGGACAGGTCGATTCAAGTGGAGAAATTCGGTCGAAAGGTACTGGTATGGCAAGCAATATGTTCCTGTGGTTTGAAGTCAACCATTTTTACACTACCGGAACTATAAATGCGGAAATCTATCGATCTGAGTGTCTCAGAAGAGATTGTTGCCTTTATATAGAAGCATAGTACACCTCCACTGTTTTGGCCGGATCGTAGCTCACTATGCCAAAACCACTCTCAACTGGCTTGCGGAAAAGGGTATAGATTTCGTTGAGAAAAATATCAATGCACCAAATTGCCCTCAGCTTCGACCCATCGAACGTTACTGGGCAATCGTGAAGAGGGTCTTCAAGAAGACTGGTAATGCAGCTGGGAACATGCAGGAGTTCAAAAAAATTGGGCTCAAGCGTCCAAAAATGCGATGCAACACTTGTCGGAACTTGATGAAGAGCATTCGATCCAAAGTTCGAAAATTCGTGAAGGAATAACTTAAATTTCATCCGGTCTTCATTATGTTCAAGTTTAACCTCGTACAATAAAGGATCAATTTTTGTATGAATAAAATATCGGTTTTCCACATAATTTGAAAGAAAGTTTGTGGATAGCTTATTTTCGATACACTCCTTAATCTAATCTAATCTAATCTAATCTCACACTAACGCAGCCAATTCTTGAAGGCATCCTGGAAAATGATGGTTTCTTGATGCATCATTTTTCTTGTCATCGGCCAGGCCAACTGCGTAGTATGTGCCGCAGAGAGGATTCCAAGAAATTGAGCGATTCGAGAAAGAACTAAAATTGCTCTACTACTTTGAATCAGGAAGAAGAAAGCGTGGACCTCCCGTACCAAACGCTTCCCATGTAGAGTTAAACAGTGTGATAATTTTGTACTTTATCGTTGGGAGCATAGATGCTAGAAAGGTTGGTTTATGCTCCTTTTACCTGTGGGTGAACTTTTGGCATTTGAACCAAAAGCTTGGCAATAATTGCCAAGGTTATAGCGCCTTATCATAATTGCATAAAATAGCATAGAAAATATATATAATATAAAATGAAAATAAAATGTGTACTGTCTGCATGTCTTTCGATTGGTGTCCTGCTTCAATTGTAAATGGACTTCCATTGTCATTGCCATGAAGGAAAAACAAATTAAAATTTTCAAATAATACTCGGAAATTCCATGGATGATCCAAAAATATATACCGTATAAAGAATACTTACATTTTTGTAGTAGGATAAGATTTCAGCATACTAGTTTACCGGGGTCGCGCTGCCTACATGGCGTTTGTGGGACTGCCTCATAGGTATAGCTGACGAGATACAGCGTTTTTTACTCAGCCACTGTTTGAGCCGCACACTCCTTGGTGGACAGACACACCTCCTCAATCTGGCTGAAGTCAGAAGGACAAGCAGTGCCCAGGCTGCACTACCAGTTAAGTATGCAACCCTTAGCTGGCAGTATTTGTCATTTATTGACCCGTGGAAGCATGAGGTAGAAACATGTGAGACCAGATCTATGTTGCGGGGACGCACGCTCCATCACGTTTGTCGACTCACCATTTTGCAGCCCTTACCACAGTGCATCCATGGTCTAAAAATAAACCTGCCTCACTAACACAACTATCCTTCCCTTGGCAATTGTAGAGATGCAGTGGTGCTCACGGTCTCTAATAACAACGATTGTCAAACTAATTATCCTTCTTCCCCCCTCCCCAAAGACCGTGAGGGCATGGCCAGCGCCAGTACTGATCTATAAATAGAATTAGTGAACTTGTACGTTGAAGATGTAAACGCTACTCCCAAGCTCCATCTATGTGGTTCTCTGTGCAATTACACTAGTTCTGATCAGTAAAGGAGTAGACGGTCTTGCATCTTTAAAAAAAAAATAGCAACAAAACAACAGTAATGTTCCGTTCATTTTTTAATAATTCTTTACTTTATATATTATCTTATATGACATTGTTTATTCATTACCATTACCATTTATCTTTATGAGCATCACTATCATTTTTATCATTACTTGTGTTTTCGTGATTTATATATAAATATTAAAATAATTTTATAATTTTTATCCAATAGTTCTAATTATTATGTCTTATGTGTCCAATTATTATTATGATCCTTTCTTTTTCTCTTATGAATAAAAATTATCTAGTGCCTTGAATACAAGAAGCTGCAATGGAATCTGTGGGGAGGCTTTTTCACTTATTACTGAATGTATGTTTTATTTCTGGTTTGCGAATGGACATTTTACTAAATCTGAGCTGATCTGATTCGTGCAGCACAGCGCTGCAGCGTGCCATTTGGCAATTATCTGATTTTACAGTTCAATTTTTGTCGTTACTGTGTCCTGGCTCACAATATCATTGTATTTGATGATATTTTTTATTGATGTTGTTTCATAGTTTATTCGAACATTACGTATTGTTTTTTATGTCCATTTGTCTTTAATTTCCTTTCAATTGAGTCTTCCCTGTTTCAGGAGCAACTCCTAACTCAGGAGCAATAACTATTGGGTCAGCAAAAACAAAAGCGGATTATTGTTATAAAATCAGCATCAAGCAGCAAATAGTGACCATGACAACATGACAAATTGAAATGTATAAATGTTAGTTTTGTAAAATTTAACAATTTTTTTAGGATACCTCAAATCCAGATTTTGGGAAATTGCTGCTATCGCTGAACCACAGAACTCTACACTTTAACATTTTACAACATTTCTTTCATTTTAGGATTCACCGAATGGAGATCATAAATAAAAGATACGAGTGATTGCAGTATTTTTCATTTACATAAATACAGCGATTCCACGGGAAGAGAATAGACTTGAAAAAAAGGTTGTACGATTTTGCCCATTGAAAATAATTAGACCCGTATTTTTTTATTTTTTTATTAAGGTGACCGTGGTCGATAAAGGGCAACCAAAAAAATCGACATTTTTCAAAAAAATTTATTAAAAAAAATCATAACTTCTGAACCACTGAATCGATTTGCAATGTTTCTTATGAATAGAAAGCTTATTACTTCTAATTTTTACTAAAAATATTGGAAAAAATTATTAATTTACTAGAGTTACTAAAATGGATCAAAATATTTGATTTTTATGATTTTGAAACGTTGGACCACAACGACTATTTAGTTTTATATTTATTTCATCGAGACGTTTTTTGGGTTACATTTTTTGAAAATTTCAGATTTTTTTACACGCATGGAATGAGCATCACTTTCCATCACTTCAAAATAACTGCGGGAGTCATTTCATTGAAGTTATCAAACTTATTCCTAATAAATTCATGATAAGCATGTTTACAAATCTAGTTTTATTTGTGAATCAACGTACCCATCATAAGTAGGGGAGGCTGGTCCAATTCTGACCCCATTAAATGTAAGAACTGCTAATCAGCCTCAAATTGTTTAAAAGCAGAGACCAACATTGCTAAAGGGTGTCCACGATGAAATTGCCACACTATGAAATTGCTCTAACTTTTTAACCGTTGGGTAGAATTTAATGAAAATTTGGGTGGATTTAGTTCATAGTGCATTATTTACATCCTGCAAGTTTTAAAGTCCTGTGATCAAAACTCGCGGAAATGGAGTCGAAAGAACAGCTCGTGCGTGATAAAATCTTGCGCATTCATCACGAGAACAAGGATCTCTCGCATCGTTCCATCGCTAAAACGTTGGGAATCGCGAATTCCACGGTGTCACGAGTGATTAAGCGGTTCGAGGAACAGTTGACCACCGATCGGAAGCCCAGAAGTGAAGGAAAAGTATTCCGTACAACACCAAAAATCACAACCGCGTAGTTGGGGCCTTCAACCGAAATCCGAACGCCTCCGTTCGGGATGTAGCTAGAAGCTGCACCTAAGCCGAAGTTTTTGTCCAGAAGGCCAAAACTAAGGCTGGGCTTCGAACGTTCAAGGTACAAAAAGGCCCCTAATCGCGACGAGAAGCAGAACAAGTCCACCAAAACCCGTGCCAGGAAGTTGTACCTCAACATGCTGACGAAAGTTGAATGCTGCATCATGGACGACGAAACATATGTGAAGGCCGACTTCAAACAGATCCCCGGCAACCTGTTTTTCACGGCCAAGGATAAGTTCAGCGTTCCGGAGCATGTCCGCACTCAGAAGATGTCCAAATTTGCGAAGAAATTCCTGGTTTGGCAAGCCATCTGCACGTGCGGGAAGCGGAATGCACCTTTCGTGACCCAGGACACGTGAACGACGGTGTACATAAAGAGTGCCTCCAGAAGCGGCTACTTCCTCTCCTGAAGGCCCACAACGTCCCAACAATCTTCTGGCCGGATTTGGCCTCATGCCACTACTCAAGGACGTGCTGAAGTGGTATGCGGACAATAAGGTCAATTTCGTGCCGAAAATGTTCCACCCTCCCAACACTCCGGAGCTCCGCCCCATCGAGAAGTACTGGGTGATTATGAAGCAGCACCTTCTTAAACGACCTAAGGTAGTGAAGACAGTCGAGGAACTGAAGAAAGTATGGGTTTACATGCAAAAAACGGTTGATTCACAGGTTGTGCAGAATCTTATGGCCGGGGTTAAGGCCAAGGGGCGGGCATTTGCGTATGGACTGTAAATAAAATACGAATAAAATGGTAAAATGAAGTTTAATAGTTATTTCTCAATCCCTGAAAATTTGATGGCAATCGGATGAAAACTCGAATTTTGCGAATCAATTTTGTGTGTGGCAATTTCATCGTGGACACCCTTTAGCTGATGCTTTGGTACGAAATTGACTTCCTCAGCCACTCCAGAACATCTTCCGAGTAATGACATGAGGCTAAATATGGCAAATTTTTTTTTGCAAACTTTGACACACACTATTTGATGTTTTAAAGTCTACACACGCTAATTAAAGTTTACATGGAAATTACGAGTACAATGGAGAAAGCAAACTTTTCGAGTCCCTTGGTCCGAAGTACACCTTGAAGCCAGCACCTTCCTGTACATACTTGCGCCTTTGTTTTGATTTGCTGTGTTATCTTGACAGAATATTTGAGAGTGTGTTCGTGTGAGTTCATTATTAGGGGCGTATTATTAAGCTTGGAATCGATTTGCTAGTACTAACTGAGCCAAGAAAAAAATCGTATTTGTTCGGGACCTACTGGTCTTAAAGTTAGTCTATGATTATAAACACTTTTAGTTATTATGTCTTATATGTCCAATTATTATTTTGATCCTTGATTAATGATTATCTAGTGCCTTGAATACAAGAAGCTGAAACGGAATCTGTGGTAGGCTTTTGCACTTATTACTGAATGTATGTTTCATTTCTGGTGTGCGAATGGACATTATACTAAATCTGAGCTGATCTGATTCGTGCAGCACAGCGCTGCAGCGTGCCATTTGGCTAGTATCTAATTTCACAGTTAAATTTTTGTCATTACTGTGCCATAACTCACAATATCATTATATTTGATGATATTGTTTAATTGATTACTACTTCATAGGTTATTTGCACATTACTTCCCGAGCAGGAGACAGCAACTACATGAATACCTAATTTTGATCTTGATAACTGGTCATGGTATTTATGAGCTCAGATTAAGAGGTAAAATACCTAAGCAAAATACCCAAGAATTGCAAGCAAAATATTTCTCGAATAACAAAACTTGGTATTTTGGATACCTGGGAATACCTGAGAGGTACTATTTTGGTATTGTGTTACCTCAATTTGGTATTCACATAACATTGTGGGAACAATTTTATGGTATTATCCTCAGGTATTTTACCTCTTAATCTGAGCTCTTGAATACCAAGGCCAGTTGTCGAGTTATGCGGTCCTGCTCGGGTTATTATTTTTTATCCCTATTTGTATTTATTTCCCTTACAATTGAATCTTCCCTGTTTCAGGAGCAACAGGATTACTGTTATAAAATCAACATCAAGCAGCAAATAGTGACCATGGCAACAGTAAATTAAAATGTATAAATGTTAGTTCTAAAATTACAATAGATTTAACAAACTTTTTCAGGGTTTTTGGCGAATTGCTGCTATCGCTGAAAACGAACAAAAACATGGATAAGCGTGAACCCACAGAACTCTACACATTATCAATTTACAACAATTCTTGCATTTAAGGATCATCCGAATGAAGATCATATATAATAGAGACAAATGCTTGTAGTATTTTTCATTCACATAAATATATACACTATTATATAAATCTTTCATAGGAATGGAAGGGACCGGGTGCCCTATTGAAGCGCTCTGGATGGGGAGAGTGGGAATGCCAACTCCCCATTGCTAACAGTTTGTGAATAGAGGGCGGGCTCTTCTCCCCGCCCATTGGGGCATCCTCAGGTTAGATAGCTTGCTCTTTTGACCAATTGTTCAATCTTGTTGTTGGAAGGAGATTCTTTATATCCCCGTGGATACGTATACAGTGATGTTGCCTATCGATCCACCCAACCCCTTTTGGCCCTTCATACGATGGCATGATTAGGATAATCAGTGGTTATTAAAGCTTGATCAAGTCTAACAGCGAGGAGAGCTTCACTGCTGTCGGACTTAGTTTCCGTGCTACAATGGGTGGTAGTTCATACATCATACTTCACAAACAATTCTCTTGTCCAAGTGCTGAAAAACTGGGCTTGGTCTTCCAGTTTTCGGCAAATTTTTAACGCATCCAGTAGTTTTAAATTTCACACAGCTTTTCCGAACAGCACTTTTAGAAATCATACAGTGATTCAAATCCGAATTCGTACACCACCACCCCAATCATTTCTTTTTCGATATGAAGGAAAACGAGTAGATTTTATGAAACTTTATTTACATATATTTAAAGTACGAAATGTGAGTTTTAATACATATAATTCGTTTTTGAAAAAATAACTATCATTCCACTTAAAATGATTAAAGTTAGAAACATATGCCAAAATTCGGGAAAATTCAAATTCGTACAGTATTATTAATATTTACGCGACTTTGGAGATTGTAATCAACTTTAAGATTTAATACTTTGTATGGTAACTCTTGCTCGTTATAACAGCTTTTAACCGTTTTGGGATGCTGTCAACGAGTTTTTTGGTGTATTCAGGAGGAATGTTTGTCCATTCTTCCATCAAGCACTTCTTAAGATCATTTTGTTCGAAATATGATGGTTTCTCACTTGTTTATCCAAATATTCCCATAGATTTTAAATGGGATTGATGTCAGAGAGATTGGGGCGGAGTATCGATAACTTTTGAGCAATTGTAAAGTAACCACGTACGAACTTTAAGTGCTTTGTGTTTTGGGTCATTGTCGTGGTAAGACTTGTACCCTTGATCTAATCCCATTTACAGGCACTTTGTTTCAAATTCTGCTTCAAAATTTTCAAGTAAGCATTTTGATCCATAATACCATCGATAAAAACCAAATTGCCTACACCTTTAGCAGACATACACCCCATACCATCACCCCACCTCCACCATGTTTAACCGTTGCTTTTAGATTTTTCACATTCAGCTCATCATTCGGCTTCCGCCAAACAGACCTTCGACCATCTGAGCCAAATATGTTGAATTTCGACTCATCTACGAATACAACATCTTCCCAATAAGATGTTGGGGTGTTCTCGTGCTGTTTAGCAAAGTCAAATCGAAGTTTTTTTTATTTTTCTGGCTGATGAACGGTTTCTTCCTAGGCACCCTTGCATTAAAGTTGTTCCTTCTTAGCACATTACGGACTGTTTCCGGGCAAACCTTCACTTTATTTTGCTGATTAAGTTCTTTCGTGATGTTTCGCAGAAGATTTCAGATTTTCTCTAATTTTTCTCATCACAAAGCGTTCATCTTGCGGTGTCAGTTTTTTCTGTTCACATTCCTTGGTGCATTGACGATCCTTTTCTCCTCTAAAAATCGTTTTATGATGTACTGGACGGTTGATCTTGGTCTTTTCACCAAGTTTGATATTTCTTGGAGGGATTTTCCGTCTTTGTGGTGCGTGATGACGAGCTCTCGCTCTACAATAGCGGTATGTTTGCCTTTCCTCGCCATTGTGGCCGTAAACTACAAACATAACGAAAATCACTATGTAAATCAGCTCCGTTCCGTACTTACAGCATGTATTTACCTAACAAAGGTCAACCAACAATGAAAACCGCTGATAAATTGGAGCACTTTACCGAAAACCACGGCTGTACGAATACGGTTTTGTGTATATTTTCAGTGTTTACAAGATAAATCAACGCGCATCCGCACATTAAAGACAATTTGACAGTTATGAAATAGTACTGATGAATGGTAAAGACCACACTATTACATAGACGCATAACCTCGAAATAATAATATTGAAAACATGAATGAGAGAGAGTTGTTTAAATTCGCTACTAGTGTACGAATATGAAATTGAATCACTGT